>JAJMBI010000037.1:0-80602 GCA_030572815.1 Starmerella asiatica | reverse complement strand
CGTACGATATACACTGTGCTGAGGATTAAAAGTACATATAAAACACTACTATATGGGTTTAGCCATTCACACGTGCTCAGAAGCGCTCTGTGCCTCGACTTCGAGCACAAGGTCTGTCCAAGCACGGTGCTGCCCTGTGCAGTTCGCAACATTATCGCGCAGGGCTTTCACCCAGGCATCGCGGGCCTCAACGGTGTCTGCGTAAAATCCAATGGCTCCACCATCATCGAAATTCAATTGGAAGCTGCGATCCTCATAGATGCACCATAGATCTTCGCTTGATGTTTCTTTTACAGAGACCACATTCTTAAGGTGGATTAAGGTTCTTCGCTTCTTAGTCGCTTCATGATGGCCAATGAGCTCTGTTCCAGAAAGCGTGAAGTAACGTCGTCGCCAAGTATTACCACAATCACCGCCCTGCTGGGTTAAGAATCCTTTGCAATTGTTTGCGTGCTTCTTACGAGCCTTCTCTAGAGCAACTTGACATTCGTACATGCTCATAGGGATCTGTTCACTACCGTAAAGCTTCGGAACATAGAGCATCGTAACTTCCAGGTCACAGACAGCCTTGGGAACACCATTAGTGGTTCTGGTATCCCATTCATTGTAAAGAGGAATCGCGTATGACTTAGAGACACCGTAAATATCCTTTTCATAATGCGATGCAAAGACATAACCACGGCAATACTCGCCAGAAGAACCTGTGATTCCCCGCCACGCATCCGATTTTCGGCGGAATTCCTCTAAAGCGAGTTGGTGCTGTTTATTTGCTTGCTCGCGAGCCTCATCATTATATCTCAGCTGCTCCTTCAAACGCATCTCTTCAAGCCTGTTCTCTTCCTGTCGCTGCCGTTCTAACTGCTGATGGAAACGCTTCTGCTGTTGTTGCTGGAGTTTCTTCTTTGGTGATCTCAAAAAGAAGTCCTTCATGCTCTTCTTTTTGGGTGAAGACGAAGGGAAGGGCGCGGAGTCGGTTGTTGAAGCGGACTCTGCACTCTCAGTAGAAACGGTAGGCCCATGAGTCTTAATAAACTTCGGCCGCGGGGGGAGAACTGGCTTTGGTGGTGGCTGTAGTGCATCCATAGACACATTGACCGTCAGCACCAACTCAAGATCCTTAGCGACTGTTAACTCAAACTCTTGTCCTATTTTAGCCGTTACTAGCCCGGACATACCCGGAGCGGGGAGCGGCGAGGAATCAGTGGTAACCGTTTGCAAACCATTGTCGAGACTCAACGTGAACTTCGGGTTCCGCGTCATGTCCAATGGCAGACCCTTCAGATTAGAGATTTTGTTAATCTGTAAAAAGAGCCTTCCTCGGTCGTCTTCAGAAACAGGGTCCAGCTCACTGATCTGGGGAGACCTCACTCGTTGAGCTGGAGTCGCAGCGGCCTCAACTAACGCAGCAGTGTCGGTTACCTTAGGAGCGGGACTGACAATGAGACCATCTAAACCGGCCGAAACTTCTGACGCCAATGTGGACACGCTTGGTGACAGATCTTGCAACATTTGCTGTTTCTGCTTTGCTGCGTAAAACGGATTAAGTTCAACCTCGGGACGTATGCTTTCAAAACTGTCCTGGTTCTCATCCTCCTTGCTCATAATGATCGGCGACAGGATATGATTGTCATCATCCAGTTCTACCGAGTCTAACCAGGGCGAATTTGGCGAGTATGCAATCATTTTAACAACGTCATCTGGAAGATTCTCGGCACGCTTCACATCATCCTCGTCATCCTTGTCATCATGATCACAGATTGGGTAGCTTGAGACACATTTACGTATGGAACGGAGCCGTTGGATCGGTACAGAACTCTTGTTTTCCGCAGACTTCTTATACATGAGCCCAGCTGGCTGGGAAACGGAGTTACGAACACCACGAGAGGTTACCGTCTTCTTACGCTTTAGAACTCCTGACATGTCATGGCCGAAATCCGATCCAAAGTCGAGATTCACCCCCTTTAGGGCAAGCAAGTCCTCCTTCGCTCTAGACTTTGACAATGCCAAATCAGAAGCAGGATTCGCCTTATCGCTGGGAGCAGGTACATGAGTTCCGTCCGAAATTCCCAAAGTTTGCAATTGATCGTCAATATTTCCCGTAGGAACAGAGTCGTCTGCATCATAGGTGATACTGTCCTCCTCGTCGTAATAAGCACTCTTGGCCTTCATAGCTTTCTCATAGATAGGGTCTTCTAACACGTTTGTTTGGATTGCTTTGTGTCGCGGCGATTTACCAACCACAAAATCGGTGCCATCTAGCGAGTGAATCCCGAGAGGGTTGTGGCGCAAAGAGAAGCCTTCGTCGGACATAGAACTAAGTCCTTAACGCACAGTTTACTGAATGTGAAACACTTTGATCTAGGATTTTGTTGTGTAGATCGAGTGGGAGGGGGGCAATGTCTCACAAATAGGGCTGGCTCTCGATACTTGAGATCTGGGCTAGGTTGTTTACCTATTACTGAATTGGGATCAGATCTGAGAAGTATGACTAATCATTGTTTACAAGTCTATGCTTTTGTTACGACGCTTCACCTGCAACGGGAAATAAGCACGTGCCTTTTTTTCTCGCGAGATCAGTGCACGGGACATTGGTCTAAATTTAGATCAATATCCAGCCATTTAATTAACTGCCGGTTCCACTTCTTAAATACGCGTATGTAGTGAACTGAACGATCGCTAAAGCTGGACGTTATAGGCTGGGGCTTTAATTAACAATATGAACTCCTGTAGAGGCAAAAATACAAATGTTAGCATTATAATGATAGAACGAATATGCAAACGTAGCCGGATCTAACCGTAAATAAAGAATTCTAACACCAATCGCGGTATTCGCTCATTGAATGGCTAGCCCCTGTTCATAATGCGATAGCTCGGAGAAGGCTGGTTCTACACGAACCCTAATCCCACGGGCTAATTCAAGCAGGCTATTTCAACTTGAACCCGAACCCTCATAAACACTTATCCTACCAACGCTGGTAAACTACTCCGCAACCTTACCAAAGTTGTGCACGGCCAGTAATAATCAACGGACATTCTTTTGTACAAATAAAGTCCAGTAGACACTGAAAACAAAATTCCTCGGGAGGCGATATTAATTCTGGACATATTCTTCGCAGTATCCTATACATTCGTGGTTGATACACAACGCTTCAGCATAATCAATATTCGCATTTGAAATGTCTATTGCGAATCTGGCACAATGGGCAAGTAGCGGGTTTTTAAAAAAGCAGTCATTTGACACTAGCGCGAGCTCACAAACGTCGATCTCAGCACACTCGGAACTTCCCGTGAGTGCTACATCTTCAGCCAATGTGAGCATGACCACTACTGCAAACCAAACTGAAAATGATTTTGGCACGCTGATTGTTGTTATTATGAAAGCCAAAAACCTCCACAACAAGAGGGCCATTTCGAAACAAAACCCGTACTGTTCAGTTAGGATCGCTAAACACAGCGACCGTACAAAGGCATTGACCCGTGGGGGCCAGTGCCCCGTTTGGGACCACGAAACACGGTTCAAACTGAGCAGTGAAGACGATAACCGTCACCTAAAACTTTGTGTGTTTGACCAGAACGGCAGTAATACTGAGATTATTGGCGACGCACTGATTCCCCTCAACCCCGCATATTCGGCACCGGTTGATGAAGGTTATGATAGCTGGTTTCCTATCTACTTCAACAAACGGTACGTTGGCGAGGTTTATTTGGAGATGACCTTTTACCCGAAAAAGGGCCTTCGTAACTCCCGTAGATCCAGTGCAGCGAGCCGCACCAGTACGGTGAGCACGAACGCCTCGCAATCATTTTATGCACCGCACATTTCGCCAACCCGCAGTTCGTCGCCGCACCGGTTGAGTGCATCTAGCCGCATGAAACACAGTGAGAGCATGCCGATGCTTGTGGCTCCGGACATGATCCCGCAATTGCCGGCCAGTCCGTCAGTGTCGGCCATTTCGAGCACGTCGCGCCGCTCTGCGCGGCCATTACCGCAGATCCCGGGGGATTTGCAACCGGCTCAGCGCGCTCCTTCCCCTTTGCATTTCTTAAGCGACATCCCCACGGGTCCGGACGTTGCTGGTCGGGGCCACTCTGCCCAAGAACATATTTCCAGGCTCATTAATGACGGGTACGAAGAGTCGCTGTTTGAAGGCCTGAAGCCGAGCACGTCGTATTTCTAGTTTGCTATAATTATAATAAATAAAAAAAAATTAGTATGCGGCCTCCGTGTCTCCATCATCCCCGTCTCCATAATCGTCGCCATCGTCGAAATATTTCTCGGCATTGTAATCATCATCTTCCAATTCCTCAAACTCGTCCTCGAACTCTTCTTCATTTTCGTTGTCCTCATCATTGGGGGGCTTTTCTTGGTCTCCATCGTCATCCTGAACCACGGCAATTCGTTCTTTTAACCGGCCCTCCGCATCTACTTGAGTAGGGGGTCGTGGACTTGTATGTGTATTTGTTGATAACCCGACGATTTTGTGCAATTCAGGAGGCAAAAATTGCGGATTGAACGTGTAGCTTTTGGCGGTGCGACCGACGGTACGGTGCCGCCGGTACCGGTCCGTGTACCGTTTAATCGAGTCATGTACGCCGGAATCGTCATTACAATCGAGAGGTTCAGTGATCACAGCACCTTTTTCGCCCGTACAGCCCGTATTCCATAATCCTACTCTTAATTTTTCATAAAATTCCTGGAAGCTCGTTGCTGCTGCGTCGTCTATTATGTCCATGGCCTGCCTGAACAAATTTGGCAGTCCCCCCAGTTGGTACAAACGGATGAAATATATTTGGGTCACATGATACGACCAACACCTAAACAGTATGGCGTTCCCTAGGCACGTCACAACTCGCGTGCTAATTAAAACGCGTCCCATGGAGATCCCGTCTTCGAGCCCGTCGTACTCTCCATTGAAGCCGTTAAAGGCACAAAAGTACATCGATCTGGATCAAGTTGAGCTTCAACTGCAACCTGGCTCTCATTCGACCCCAATTTCTTCACCGCAACCGTCTCCGAAAAAGCTGCTGGCACATACGCTCGTGAACGACGAATCGATTTATTCCAGCGGCGAAGAGCTTAATAACGTGAGTTTGGTGGGCGACACAACTTATTACTCCTCCAGCGATTTCGAAATTGCCGATACCGACGATGATGAACGGCCCGTTTCTAAGGGCTCAGGCACCGAGCCTGACAACACAATTTCTACGCAAAACTACTTAGACGCGTTGCTAACCGAATCTTTATTGGAATCGCTTCCTCTTCCTGACGACCGCAAGCAGAAATTGAGCCGGTACCGCCGTCGTGCCCATTAGTATTTATTCACTTATTTATGCTCTATTTATGTCCATAATAGTTATACCTGCATCATGTTGTATGCTCTGTTTATAATATTTACATCTCGTAGTACGAAATCACCGAGTTTCTCGCATATGTTTATATATATATATATGTTCCGTATACTCTATTGCATAGATGTGCTTGCTCTGTTTGCATCGATGTTCCTATGTACTATGTATGTATGTTTAAAAGTAAGCTTATATATGTGTGCTAGCAGGTATGCACACGACCTGGCCGCTCAGCCCAGTCCTCGGCAGTGACCCACATCTTTTTAAACGTGCTGAGGCTGGCCAAGATCGACCCCCCCACCCACGCTAAATCACATCTATTTGCTGGCGCTAGAATCTTGATCTTTGTGGCACCCGGGGCCGACTCCTTCAGTTCATTCAGCAACCGGTCACCGAACCCCCTGAGCTGTGTGGTGCCGCCGCTCAACACAATCGATTGGTACAAAGAAGGTCGCAAATCAATGTCGCTGCGGGCAATGGCATCCGTCAAAAGCTGGTGCACTGCCCGTTCTTCACTACCAACAATATGGGGTCTAAACAGTAGCTCTGGAGCCCTGTGCAAAGCACGTTTAGCCAATTTGATGCGCTGGCCATCGGGTAGTTTGAAATTGCGCGCATCTTCGTCCAAATCCAAGTGATCTACATCCGGCACGGCTCCACTCACAACGCGCGAGGCCGCTTTGCTCGCAGATCGAACAGTACCGCCAGAAACTTCACAGTGCAAGTCTTTGATTTCCTTGATGATTTCGAATTCGGCAGATGTCATGAGCCGCACGCCTTGTTTACACAGCAGCAGCTGTAAAAAGCTCGTAACGTCGTGCCCGGCCAAGTCGGACCTCATCATTGCTGTGTTCAGTGCAAACCCTTCGTAAACTGGTACGCAGTGTGCCGTGCCGTCTCCGACATCGAGAGCTAAGCCCGTTGTGCGGCCGGCTGCATACAGGGCCAGCACGGCCGGCACTCCGAAGTACGCTGCGGGGACATTGAAAGTTTCAAATAACAGCTGTGCCATTAATTCCCGGTTTTTCAGCGGGTTAAGGGGTAACTCAGTCACCAATACAGGATGGTTTTCTGTGCTTAAAGGGTGTGAAGAACTGCCATGATCAAAAATGTGCTGCCACAAGAATTCAAGGTCGTTCCAGTCACGAACGATGCCGCGCTCGATCGGGTAATTCAGTGACATCAGCCCGCGGTGTTGCTGGGCCGCCAACCCGACAAATCTCGAGCCTTCAAGGGCACCAACCATGACACGGTCATGTTTGGGGCGGCCAACATAGCTATGGAACTTCAAACTCGGTTCAGGCTCACCAGCGAATCCAGCCCGAACATTGCTCGAGCCGCTGTCGATAACAAACGGCTGGTTCGTTAACAAACCGGCGTCCATGCCGGTCGGGGTAGGGCGAACGGGGTCGATGTTTACCCAATACCACCAATTACCACAAAAAGCAGGACTTGCTTTAGGGATTTAGAAAGCATGTAAGTAACTATATTTAAGCACGAGGCGATCCGGAAGGCGAGTCCTGAGGCCGGGCTGAAAACGTGGTATTCAGGCTGTATATATCCCGTGGTCCTGTGCTAAGCTATGCACTTAGTTCCTAGATGAAAAGAAGATTATGCTAAGAAGTGTTCAGTGTAGTGTAGACTATGGCTAAGTGAATTAAGTATATAATGTGTTCTACGTGTATATGCGTTTAATTAACACATAGCCGGGTCTAGGCTGTGCAAGTTCAATGGAAAACTCCATGGTGTCAGTTCATGGCCACACACTTAGTA
The DNA here is from genome assembly GCA_030572815.1 of Starmerella asiatica. Taxonomy (NCBI): domain Eukaryota; kingdom Fungi; phylum Ascomycota; class Dipodascomycetes; order Dipodascales; family Trichomonascaceae; genus Starmerella; species Starmerella asiatica. The sequence goes on along the minus strand of JAJMBI010000037.1, from coordinate 73,483 downwards.
CCTTCAGATGGGCCCATATAGGCTGGGAGCCATGTCACATATAGGCTTGGAGTTGATGACCCTGTCAATAGAGCATCCGAGTTGGTATGTAGGTAGCAATTATGACTTGGTTGGTGGCCATAGAATATCAGAGGTATAATTACTCGATGTCTACGGTATGGTTAAGTGGCTTGCTGGCTTACCGGGCGGACAATATGCCCCGACATTGATGGTGCAGCTATATCAAATGAAGTAATGTGCAGTACACATATATATATATAAACTTATAGAATCTAGTTCCATCGGGGCTGTACGTGTTAAGTAGCTTGAAGGTCGTCAAAGATCGCATCGTCCGGGATCGCTAAAGATCGCATCGTCCGGGATCACTAAAGATCGCATCGTCCGGGATCGCTAAAGATCGCATCGTCCGGGATCACTAAAGATCGCATCGTCCGGGATCGCTAAAGATCGCATCGTCCGGGATCACTAAAGATCGCATCGTCCGGGATCGCTAAAGATCGCAAGCTCCGGGATCGCTAAAGATCACAAGCTCCGTACAGATATCTTTAGCCATCAAGTAAATATATTTAACTAGCGATAGAGGAGGTGGCAAAGTCTGTATTAACTAGCCTACTAAATTGCTTAACTGGGCCACAGCGTGGTCGTAGGGTATCCACGAACATGGGCGACATTGCCGCGCTTGTATTGGACGCCCCCCCCGGGGAGATCGACGCTGTTCGCCGCGATATCGAGGTGTATACCGGCAATTCCGGCACTACACGCCGCAAACTTGCAGAGACCGTTGCCGAGGCGAACCTCAAACAGTTCCGTTTGGTCGAGGTTGGCCAGCAGCTAACCGTGCTGTCCAAGTACAACCAGCTCGACAGCAACACGTTTTTCACGCACGGTGCGTCGCCCCAGAAGTTCAGCATTGATTCGCTAACGCGCGAGACTCAAATCGAAGGTAAACATGAGTTGCCCGAAAGCACTGTAAATCGCATTCGTTCTGTGCAGAAAACCGTGAATAAATACGCTGCACAGCACTATGCCTCCGAATTTGTTGCTGCAGTGTTCCCGCTGAATGGTAGCGATGACGAAGATGTGGCAATTGTGATTGTTGGGCGTAGTTTGAGCCCGCAAAACTTCCACAACGGCCAGATCACAGCTGAGTACACTTTACAGGGATCGCATTTGGTCGGCACGATCTCCGCTGATGTGCATTTCTTTGAGGATGGCAACGTGCGGCTGAAGTCGAGGCACCCCATCGATCGCGAAGTCAGGGAGGGCGAATTAGGCGCTACGCTCGAGCGTGTAGAAAACGAGCACGAGCAGAGCTTGAATGCGACGTTGGTGGAGTTGAACGAGCGGTCGTTTAAGGGGCTCCGTCGGCAACTGCCCGTGACGCGCCAGCCGATGGTGTGGGGCAAGGCCGTCGCGGGCTACAAGCTCGGGAAAGAGCTGGAGAACCGGTAAGTACATAAAGCTACTCGCGATATATAAATGTACTCAGTGACATGCGCTCACGCCCGGGCATTCACATTCTAAGCTTCGACCTGAGCCTGTTGGACTAAGGCAGCGTATCCGATGTGGTCAACACATGCTAAAAACTATGTAGGTAGCAGTCCTTTTAGTTTAATGTCTATGGATTACCATGGGTTATCATGGATTATACCTTGTGTTACTGTGTGTTAAACCTGAGTGTTATACCGTGTATTACACAGCACTCGCAGCTGAGAATTGTATATGTAGTAGGGCAGTCCTTTTGGTTTAATGTCTATGGGTCACCATGGATTACCATGGGTTATACCTGCTACTGTGTGCTATACCTTGTGCTGCCACTAAGTGTATGAGCTTCCGCTATGTGTTATACCTGCTACTGTGTGTTATACCTTGTGTTATACCTACTACTCTGTGCTATACCTTGTGCTACCACTAAGTATATGAGTTTCCGCTATGTGTTATACTACCACTATGGGCTAACATGGGTTATACTACTATGGTTATATCTGTTACTGTGCATTACCTTGTGTTACCGCTAAGTGTTAGCCTATGATCATCCACTAAGTGTATGATCTTCCTTAATTATACTGTTACTATCGGCTATGGTTATGCCACGAGTTCTCGTGTGTGTTACGATGTGAGTTACATTGTTATATTGCCAAAACTGCTGCTATGGGCTGATGCTAATGTATGTAAGGGCGATTACAAGAAGAAGTGCACAAGGAAGTAGAACAAAAATATGATGGCGAGTGCAATTCCGGCCACTTTAAACACCGGGTGGCCCGCAGAAACGGCCCGGCCGAGACGAGCAGCGCCCCCACGAACGGAGCCCATAACTGAGCTGAATGTGTCCGTGGCCGCGTCAATGACGCCGTGATCTGCGGCCTGAGTGTAGATGTCGTTGGTTACCTGGCGAATGTTTGCCAGCTTGCCGGCAAGGTCATGCAAACGGTGATCGTTCTGGGTCTCCATATAAAGTGGGCAGCGGCCTCGACAAATATACCCGTACCCCGCTCCCACCCCGCAGCAGTAGCCTGACACAAATGGTAGTAGTAGTTATTCAATTAATAGATATCTTTAACTATGTAGCGCATGACGTGCAGTAAAGAGTGTAGTGTTCATGCTGTGGCTCCCCGGCCACTACCCACATAGCCCGTACTACCACATGTACGCGCATAAAGGTCGTAGGCAACTGTTATTTAATCCTAAATGTCGTAGCCAATTGCCGTTGTTTTATTTCAAAGGGCAACAGCCGGTATTTGACCGAGAGGCTCCACAATCGTGCAGTCTGCGGCATCGCTTCAAACTCGGCCCGCACCCGGGTGCCAGTGCATCAACAATAGAACTTACGGCATTTGTGGCAGTGATTGACGCGTTTGCAGCAGCTAGCGCGTGCTCGACTAACGCCTTCGTGATTGATGCGTTATTGCACACCTCGCGGTAATCTGGGTGTATTTTCACCACTACAGAGCCGGAAATATAACATTTACACATAATTTGTACCCATGAAGAATATAAACTGTCTATTCCGTGCTAGCGGGCGGAATGGATGTCCCTCACATTGGCCCGCCTAAGGGCTTCGATAAAGGCTCAACAAAACCATAACATCGCCGGGATTTTAGTATTTGTGCATAATTCGTATCTATTGATAAAATAAAATGTCTATTTAGCCAACTCCTTTGATAGCGGGCTGGATGAATGTTCATCACATTGGCCTGCCTTTGGGAGTCATTAAAGGGCCCACGAAAACCATAATGGAGCTGTAAACCTAGTACTTGTGCGTATTCTCTACACATTAAGAATATAAACTGATTATTCGGTTATTATGGTGGGATGCATGCCCCTCACATTGGTTTATCTCAGGCCTCGCTAAAGGGCCCCACGGTCAAGCTGGAATTATAATATTTGTGCATATTTTGTACCCATTAAGAGTATAAACTGCGTCGAGTAAACTGTTAGTATGTCCCCTCCCACTCCCCGGTCTTTAGGCCCTTCTAAGGCAGCCTCGCTAAAGGGCCAACTGAAACTATAACCGAGCTGGATATTGAATATAATAATTATGAACTGTTTATTTAGCCAATTATACTGCTAGCGAATGCCTCACATTGGCCTGCCTCTAGGCCCTTACTGCCTACCTAACGAATTCATAATGTAGGATATTCCACGGCACGGCCCTCGCCATGCACATGAGCCCGCTAGCATATTTACATTAGTAGTTCTTATCCGGTCGTTCCTAATGCAGTAGTATAAATAGTCTTTTAGTTTAGTATGCGCGCGGCACGCTGGGCGGTGCAGCAACCGAGCCGTTCGCAACCACGCCGTTCGAATACGGCCCCCCCGCCGGCGGCCGCGGTCCGTCTGGGTATGGCAGCGACGCGCCCGACGGCGTGCGGCCGTGCGTATACGAAGGAGAGTATGTGTGGTATGCGTCAGGTGGAGCTGCGTAGTTCGCAGAGTAGTTCGCAGGATAGTTTGGCGGGTAATTGGGCGGGTAATTGGGCGGGTAATTTGCATTTGGTGGGTATCCCGCGTAGTTTGATGCCGACGGGAACGTTCCAGCAGTTTCACGCAGGCTCGGGGTGCTTAATGGTCTAGAAGTGGTGCCCGTTGTTGATTGCGTAGCCAATGAAGCTTGCGTAGCCAGTGGAGCTTGTGGAGCCGTTTGTAGAGCCGTTTGTGGAGCCGTTTGTAGAGCCGCTTGTGGAGCCGTTTGTAGAGCCGTTTGTGGAGCCGCTTGTGGAGCCGTTTGTGGAGCGGTGGGAGTCGGTGGAGCCCTGTGCCGTCCGGCTGCCGCATCGGCCATGAGCTGGTCGTAACCCCGACGTGCCTGCAAAAGTTTCTGGTTGAGTTCTACGAGCTCCTGCTTCTTCATGGCATACTCATCAATGAGCTGTACGAGCCTGGGTCGCATAGCCGACACGTGGTGATACAATTGCTGCACGTCATCGTTCTGAATGACCCCACCGGCATCGCCCATCTGTGTCGCCGTGGTCAAAATCGACAGCAGCCGTTCCACAACCGGTCTTTGGGCGAAAATGTACTCCTCGTCCATCACCGGTGGGGTTCCTGGCTCCACTGCAGCTGTGGGCACAGAATTGGGTTCTGTAAGGTCTTCTTTGACTTCCTCGACGTAGTTTGCCGGGAATATCCCCTCTGCGGTGCCATTAAGCAGCCCCTTCCACCATTCTTTGTACACGCGGTCCAAAACTTCAATTACGTCGCCAGCTTTAAACGTGAGTTCGCCCTCTTCAGAGGCCGTGAAGTCATACAGAGCACGCACAAAGTGCCGCTGACGTTGGGGCACCGCTGCCGTTGAAACGGTGGCCGGGGTGGGGCCCGAAGAACCCATATCCTTCAATGACAGTTCGAGTGCACGACGTAAATCCTCGTCATCGTCATCAATTGATTTGGGTTTTTGCCCTGAATTGGCTGGTTTGGCACCACCACTTAAATTCGGGTGAGCGTGGCGGACCTGGTCGTAAACGGACTTTATCTGGTTTAATGACGGATCGGCAGCAAACTGCTCAGTAAGTTGGTTCAGAATTTCCAGCAACCGCACCAAAACGGTGCGGTGCGTTGTTTTAGACAGCCCCAGCTGCAGCAAACTCGCGGCCGTGGGCTGGGCGGCGATCTCACGCTGGAGCACCGGACCGCAGTTCTGGGCCAGTGCATTGAGCAGAGTGAGACTGTACAGCTGCACGTTGCCGTTAGGCAGGCTGAGACGCTGCCGAATGGCCTTAACGGCGGGGGGACCGTTCTTGCTGGGGCTGGCACTGACCTCGTCGCACAGGGCAATAATCTTGCCCCAGTCCTCGCTGAGTTGCGATTCGTCAGTGGCAGCGTATACCAGCTTGTCAATTGGCGACATTTCTGTTGAGAAAATCCCCATTAAGGTGGGTTATAAGCAGTAATTCAGTGCTTTAAAGGTTGTCTGCCTCACAGTGGGTAGGGCAAAGTTGGGAGCTGCTTTTGAGCCATTGGGTGCGGGCAGTGGCGGGTGGTGTCACGGCGGCCGGCACCGTTAAGTGGCGTAGGGTACCGTTAAGCTTATCAGGTGTTGAACGTTAGCTACAAGATACTGGCCAAGATGTAAACTGATAATCTAACGATCTATGCGTGACCACAGCAAGTGGGGATCCCCAAACAATTCATCATGTTCTCAACCATTTCAACTCGGATGGTTGCCAGAAAAGAGATCCCGCCAAGTTTCGGCATACTTAATTCATGGAAAGCATGCCCATATAAATTGACTTGATCAGATATTTCGCTGAAGCGTTTCATGGTGTATCTAACAATGTTGGACAGGGATTCAAGGTTCTAAAGTCTATATTCAGAACAGTTACGTGCCACTTGTGGTACATTTTGAATAGTTATGGAAAATAGATGGGTTAGGTAAATTACACGATTTCCAGGGGCCCCAACCTTACGCTAAACCACCTGTCCCCGCTCAGTTTGGTAGGTGACGTTAAATAGCTACCAAAGCTATACGTTTAGGCTTTGATTCTTCTGTAATGGTCACTATAATATAAATGGCATAAACTTCAATCAATGTACAAACCTATAAGCGAGCACACCGACCGTCTATCAACATCCTAACCGTTCGACGCGCAGATGGTACCGAGGCACAAGAATTCAGTGAGCCTGTAGATGCAGCTAAAAGGTCAGTTGATCCCCATGACTTCGTGGCTTCCGTGAGTAGCGCGTGTGCCTCTTGCATGGACCTCAGCTCAAACTGATTTAAATGCGGTGCACAGCCTGTGTGAGCTCACCTGGCAAGCTGAAGCCGATTCTATGCCAAAGTGCTTTGCCGCTCGCGCCCAAAATTACGTGGTTACGTAGATGAATGCTGATGTCGCTTTAATCGCGTCATGCTCCAGAATTTGACATGGCGGCCAGGCTAAAACAAGTGCACTCAGTGCACTCAGTGCACCTCGGTATAAGCCGAATCAATAATTGAGTTGTTTGCAGCGATGTATTTACCAAGTTCGTGTGTTTATGGGCCCCCCAGGGATCCACAGTTTTGAGTGCTCTGTGAACACGCGTATCAGCCCAAACACTTTGACATGTTTTAACATCTGTACAGCACTTCAGTTGAAAATATCGCACTAGTAAATGATCTCCAGCAACAACTGACACGCATCAGCTCGTGGCTGTAATTGGCAGGGGCAATACGCAGGCCTTATCGACTTGATCACCCATACAAAAGCTAGCCGCGTGATTATCACACGCTTACTGCGAGCATCGATGCTTCCAGCATCGATGACACTGGCATCCAGGACTACACGACGTTGTTGCCCCACCGTAGAGGACTGGAAAGAGTTGGTAGGCCTCTTAACGCTTAGAAACTGCGCATAAACGACTACGTGATAGTAATTAAGCCAAATGCAGTGATCACGCGGATCAGGATACCACTCAAAGGGTTATTGACGCCATTGAACAGGTCTGCATGCGTAGTCATGATAGCGGTGCCGTGCTACTTATACACTCGTCCACGATGAGGTGGCACATGCGCGGGTTTCAACGCTAAACGCATGTGCAGATGACCAGCAAAGATGCCTGGCTCGTTGTAGCAAACTATGTACACAACTTGCAGTGCTTGGAAGATAACCGCTGGGCAGCTAACAAGGTGTCTGATGCCCGACATCGTATCAAGTGGAGCAATGAATATCTCTCAATGCGTGAAGAGTGTATCGCCAAGTGGGCTCATCACACGTTGCTGGGCATGGCTGCTGAGTTTTAAAGGATGGAGGTTAACATGGAAGTATCTATATCTGTGGCTGCCCACCTTGAACGCGAAGGACTACCAAAGAGGCTCGTAGCAGCAGCGCATGGGAAGTGTAATGCTGCAGTTAGTGCCGGTGAGCCACAGTACCCATCTGGAAGCACACTTCGTCTATGGTTATTAACTCCAAATAGCACACAACTTGTTAATGCAACTTTTTCGCATGCGGTCCGACAGATCGGTCTCAATGTGACGGCTGAGATTTACGGATTGAGCCTACACTGTATATTATCCTGGCTGACCACATTGCGCCGCCTACATTCGCGCTCGTTGGCTGCCGTAAGTCGCGTTGGCCGGACCATCTGGTGGGTACATACCATTGACCTGCCGCCATTTCTCGTAAAATTTACATGCTCCACAGTAAGTTAAGCCGAACCCGTAAAACAACCAATCTAAGCCCCAGCAGCTAGGTCTTAAGGAGGCAAGTCCACGGTGTATAGCACGTTATATATTAAAATTACTAAAGTAGACCGACTGCGAGGCCAGTTGAAGATGTGCGTAAAGCCATGTCGTTGGCAATATCGGCGAATTGCAATGCTTTTTGAAATACACTGCAGGCCGTTAGTTCCAACGCTGAGGGCACGTGATCGCAACACCTACCGTGCTAATTAGCCGTCCTTCTGTATATTTAGATAGTTTCACTGATGGGTGCATCCTAGCATGTGCCAAGCAATTTTTTTGCATTCAGACAGCTATATATGTGCACGCTAATGCCTGACTCGGTGTCACCCGAACGTTACCGCTCAGCAGCGTCCCCCTAACCCTGGGTCTCCTTCGTTCCCCCACACTCCCAAACAGGGCAGTGAAAAAAAGAGGCGTACACGCGTACTAAGGGTAAAGGCCAGTTTTCCAAACTTAGTCCGCTAAACAACCGCCACGGCCCGTACTTACCAGTGGAAAAAGGGATCCTCAGCACGACTTGCAGCTGGACTGATAAAAACTCGTTGAATATAGTGCGCGAATATCCCCCTTTTCTTTTTTGTGTGTGTTTTTAACCGGTTTAGTTTCACGTTTAAATGACCCACCGCAGAAGATCCAGCCTTGGCAAGCTCGACGTGGGCGACACGTCCGGCTCGTCGCTCAGCTCGGCGGCTGTTATTAACGAGCTTCGCCAGCGCAAGCATCTGCACCATCAGCAGCAACGCGACCACACAGTGAAAAAGAAGCCTGTTCGCAAGCAAAAGAACTTTTTTGTGCGCAACACGTACGTTTTGCCGATGATCATGCTTGTTGTGTTCTACACGATCTACTATTTCGTGGCCTGGGACAACAAGGAGCATTGGATGCACCGGTGCGTGTCGCTGTCGTATTATAACGCAGCGTCGAATTTATACGACAAAGGCGCTTATGACTGGTACTTTTTGGCGTTCCACATTGTGTTTTTCACGTGGCTGCGCGAGTTCTGCATGCAAGTCGCACTGCGGCCGCTGGCGTATGTGTTGGGGTTACGAACTCGGCACAAAATCAACCGGTTTCTGGAACAGATGTACTCTATTTTGTACTACGGCATCACAGGACCGATTGGTCTGTACATCATGAAGTTTAGGTGCCCCGAATTGTGGTATTTCAGCACCCCTGCGTGCTACGAGAATTTCCCCCACCGGCAAGTCGATGGCTGGTTAAAGGGGTTCTACCTGCTGCAGGCGGCGTTCTGGGGCCAGCAGGCGCTGGTGTTGCTGTTACATTTGGAGAAACGGCGCCGCGATTTCCGCGAATTGGTGTTCCACCATGTCATTACGGTGGCCCTGATCTGGCTGTCGTACCGGTTCCATTTCATGAAGATGGGGTTGCTTGTGTATGTGACGATGGACGTTAGCGACTTTTTCTTGGCATTGTCAAAGATTTTGAACTACTTGGAGTCGCCCTTTGTCGTGCCCTTCTTCTTTATCTTTGTGTCGGTGTGGGTGTACATGCGGCACATCCTAAATTTGAAGATTCTGTGGTCCACAATCACCGAATTCCGCACGGTGGGGCCGTTCGAGCTTAATTGGGAGACGCAGCAGTACAAATGCTGGATCTCGCAGTACATCACGTTTGCGCTGCTGTTTTTGTTGCAAGCCGTGAACTTGTACTGGCTGGTGCTCGTGTTGCGCATCGCTTACCGGTACCTAAAGCACAACATCAAGGAAGACGTTCGCAGTGATGACGAGGAGGAGACGTCCGAGCCATTGAAGGCTGATTAAATATGTAATAATATGCACATATATGTACAGCCTAACTTTTGAGTAACTCCCGTTCAGCATCCGACATTGAAGGCTTAGGTTCCGGGCTGGTCATCACGACTTCGCCATCCTGTAACTTCGCCTTTGCGGCCTGCGCACGTTCGAACTCTTCTAACCGCAACGCACGGCCCCGGCGTGCCGCGCGCGACAAAACGCCGGCCACTAAGTTCGTGAATCTTAACGAATCATCGTTCCCCGGGATGGCATACGTCAACAAACTCGGTTCACTATCAGTGTCAACAATGCCGGCGGTGGGGATCCGCATCTTGATGCATTCAGACAGCAGCGCACGGTTCTCCACGGGGTTCAAAACAATTACCAAATCAGGTTTGATGATCGTGTCTTGCAAACTCGGGCTCAGCTGACGATTAGTGGGGCGGTCGCCCATGTCGACCTCGCCGCGCTTCGCCTTCTGCTTTTGATCGATCAGAATCTGGTAGTTTGTTAATGTTCCGGGAATCCACCGATCACACACATAGTAACTATGCGACCGTTCAGCGGCCTTTTCAACGGTGCGGCGTTGGCCCATACGTGTGCCAACAAACAAAATGATGCCGCCTCTCCTCGCCAATTCCTCGGCGACAAGGCTCACCCGACGTAACGCTGCCAACGTTTGCTGTAAATCGATAATATGGATCCCCTCCCGGATACCGTAAACAAACGGTAAACAGTTAGCCCTTACCCGATGTGTGGCGTGGCCCAGGTGCCCACCAGCCGCCAGCAAAGTAGAAATGCCAGTTTCGGCAATGGATTTTGGTTTGTGCAAATCCTCGTGGGGACGGTAAACATCCTCAATCTGGGCCCCAAGATTGGCAATGTGTCGAGCATGGAATAATTGCCTAACGTACATTTCCATCTCGGAGTAGGGTTGATCGGGGTCCGTAGCGGCCACTGACGAGAATTTCTTGCGGCCGCTAAGGTTGCCATCGCTGGGGAAATCGCCATGCAGGCTTTCAAACGCAGAAACGTCCACCCCACTTACTTTTTCACTGATCATCTCGGCAACGCGCTGGGCGGGATCGACATTGTGCACGAAGTCCGTCAAAAACTGATCAAACTCGGCGTTTAGTTGTTCGCGAAGCTCGGGACTAAGGTTGCTGCGTTCGGGATTCACAAACGACAAGTTCTTAACGGACTCGCGCATTTGAGCTAAAGTTAACTCTGTGGTGGGGGGGGTTAAATCAGCCGTCAAAGTTTCGGTACTGGTTTCCCCACTGGTTTCATCGGGCTTGCTGCTGAAAAGACGATGAGGATTATATACTAAACGACGACATAGAGGCGCCGAAACTCTGCAGCGAAGAGCTATTAACCAGCTCATGTCGTGAATAGACGCTGGGAAAATTTCAGGTTACGGGGTATGGTCTTCACCAACCCTCCCCCACGGGGTCTCCCAGAGGTATACACCTCCTCCCATAAGGGCTAAGGTCGTACCCTTATGAAGTTTGCCAAATATTTTAAAAAACCTAATAGGCCACCATAAAATTAACGGTTCTAGGGAATACTCAGCGTAAATAAAATGTACGGTATGCAAGTTTTTATTTATTGGAAAATATTTATAAATAAAGCTTTGCAATGCGCCCTTATGAACTATGTATGATTGATGTTGGTACCCCTCTAAAACGACGAATATTAGCGGCTGCCACAAAAATTCTTTAACATTTTACATATTCAGTGTTGAGCATTTATCTAGATCTTCTCACTTCGATATGTTGCTCTTCTGTATTGGTGCAATTAACAAATGTGTAGTTTTGATCGATTTTGCTGGGCCAACTCGGTTCAACGTGACGAGCCCTCAGATAAAGTTACCAGGGTTAGGTCGTTACAGGCTACGGCCTCAAGTGCGATCACATGATACTCTCCGATCTCACTTCAATTGCATCGGATAAGGCGATATATATCACTGAACCATGCATCACCCTGCAGCGCTATAAAAATTAAATAAGTTCTGTGCATATGTTATCAAAAACGAATAAATTAGAGTGTATACAAAAATTCCTGGTGGCCGAAACTGCTTACTTCTGCTCAACAGTTTTGGCAATACGGGCGGCCCTCACTAAAGGTGCCAGGCTGCTGCATGGAGCACCGGCAAGCACAAACGGATCGCTAAGCAGTTCCTTAGCGGTGGCGCGCTCGTCAACATTTACCCGCAGCGTTCTGTCGAGGAAATGCTGCAATTCCGCGCTTAGATGCTCGGGCTCCTTGATCTCCGGGGTGCCATTAGAGATGATCATGTACAATGCCTTCACGGGCTGCTCGTTCAAATATGGCGGCTCGCCCTCAATCATCTCGATCACCATAATCCCCAAACTCCACACGTCGATCCGCGCGTCATAATCCTTTCGCGTGATAACCTCAGGCGCCATCCAGTATGGGGTGCCTACCAAAGTGTTCCGCTTCTGCGACTCAGAGATCTGTGCACAATAACCGAAATCCGTTAATTTGATGTCACCATCAAGGGAAAGCAAGATGTTGTCGCTTTTGATGTCCCTATGGATCACACCGTTCGCATGCAAATGCGTCAACCCCCTCAGCGTTTCCCGGCACACCGCCCCGATCTGGGGCTCGGTCATCATATTATGCGAGATCACATCGGTTAATGACCCACCTTCCATGTAGTCCATGACGATCCAAAGGGAGCCCTTGTGGATATATGCATCGCGAAAGTTCACAATGTTGTCGTGGCGAGACTGCTTCATCACCAGAATCTCGTTCGCAATCAGATCCTTTTTGGGCTGCTTATCGAGCTGCATCTGTTTGATGGCAACTTTGGACTTGCCCAGCACCGGGTCGGCTAAATACACCCCTCCGGATGCTCCTTGGCCAATTTTAGAAAGGTTACGATACAGCGTTGTGGGGTCCAAGGGTGTACAGATCTTGGCAAGCTGCTCCAAAGTCTCGCGATCTTTCTTTTCGCGGGCCTCGCGCCGACGCTGCAGCTGCGTCTCTGACTCACTCGTTTGCGGATGGGCATGCCGTGCCCCGCCATCAATGGCCAATTCGAGCTGCTTCAACTCTTCTTCCTTATTAGCCACTTCCTTCCCAGGAGACCGGCGCCTCTCGGATGCAGAGGTCAATGTTTTCAAGGTTGAGTTGGAAGTATCCTTCGGCATATTCGGCTTTGCTGGTGGCAGTTTACCCATTGGCATCTGGAGTTTTGGAGCAGCTGGTTGAGGGACTGGTGGTGGAACTGTTTGAGGAACAGGCGGTGCTGATACCGGCTGGGGGAAAGCAGGCTGGAAAGCGAACTGAGAACTGGGCTGAGGAGGAGCGTGCTGAGGAGGAGCGTGCTGAGGAGGAGCGGGCTGAGGAGGAGCGGGCTGAGGAGGAGCGGGCTGAGGAGGAGCGGGCTGCTCTGCCAATGGCTCTAAGGGCAGATTTCGTAAAGCCAAAGGTTCAACCGGGATCCGAGGGCTCGCAGGGTGACGTTCCGTGACGCTCTGGTGCGACTGCACTGTTTCGCGCTCCTTGGACTTGGCCTGGTGGGTTGGCGGGGCTGGTGCTGGCCGCATCGCCCGGTAAGATTCATAGTTTTGCGAGTGCTGTTTAGCTTGACGGAACTCCGACAACTCCAATGGCGGTGCCGGTGCCGGTCTAGGAGGTGGGGGCCCTCGGGGCAACGCCGTGTTGATTAGGGGCCTATCCAGCTTAACGGCACTCGGCAAGGAGACCACCGGAGACGGCTGGTTAGTGATTTTCTTATTAAACGGGAGCTGGCCGGCCAACCGCGTAGATTTCAGCCGGCGAACACCACTTTCGGGCGTATCCACTTTGGCAGATGCGTCCGTGGGCGAGCCAAGCAACGGTGTTTTAAACGGCAGCCACCCGGACGACTGTGCTGAAAACGATTTGGGGCTCGCAACGTCGCTAGCCAAAAACGGGCTGGCCAGCTCCGATTTCGGCGTTTGCGCTGGCGAGGTCGACTCCCCGTTCTTCATTTGAAACTTGTTCCACACGTAATATTCCGGGTTCTGGCGCTGGTCCTGGATAAACGTCATGACATCCACAATGCCCTGCGGGTTGCGTTCCAATTCAGCGTTGGAGACCCCGCTCTCGCTCATTACGCGGTACCATTCTTGCGGGATTCCCGAAAACTCGCCCGTCAGTGCATTATAACCAACATGCGTGACGTGCTGCATGCCGTATGGATCCGAGATTTTCGGGGAGTCTAAACTGGCATGCTTGCTCGACGCGCGGCTTCCCGTGGACCCGGAATCGCTGTTGTGGCGGCTGCTGTTGAAGCTCAAGGTTGACACAAGCGATGAAAAGGCATCCCGCATTTTCGATCTCGGAGTCGTCGCACTGGCAGGGCTCGAATGGTTCGAAAGTTTCACGTTCGGCGAGCTGGCAGCGCGTTCCCGGAAGTTATCCAGCAGGTTTGTGGTGCTGTTTTGGGTTCGCGGGTGTGCCGATGTGGAAACCGAGGAAGAAGCAGAACTGTGCGGCGACCTCGACAGTTTATGCTGGTTGGAGTTCTGCCGTAGTGCTGCTTGAATGGATTTCGGCGCTTGTAAAGCTTCGGACCGAGGAGGAGCAGGGGAGGTGGGTGTCGTCGTGGCCGTGCTGGGAGACACAACGGGGGCTGAAGCCGGGGCTGGAGTGGCCGGTATAGGCGTTGCTGGTGCAACCGAGGTAGGCGTGGCCGGTGGAGGCGCCGTGCTCGCACTGGACGGTGTGGTTGAATGTGAGGATTCCGGTTCGTCAATAACGCTGGTTTTGGGGCTGATACTCTCGCCCTTGTCGGCTTTGGTGTTATTTTCGGTGTTATTTGCATCTTTTTCACCTTCCACTTCACCGGTTTCCACGCTTTCACTGCTTCCACTGCTTTCCACTTTAGGCTCAAACCATGATTCGCTTAAGGGCGGCGTTGCCTGGCTATTGGCCGTCCCGTTACTGCGTGAATTCGCTTCTAATCGCGGGCTCGTGGCCAGTAACGGACTGGGGAGCTGCGTGACGCTCGTATTCGGGCTGTACAGCTCGCTTTCCGAGGATTTCGACGCAACGGGGGACCACGGAGGCCGCGGTTGTGGCGATTTTCCCGATTTCGTCCAGTTTGCCGGCACTACATTTGGCCCGGAACCGCGGAGTTTGCTGAAATCAAGGTGTTTCGTGGGTTCGCATTCATCGCCATCGTCAAACCGGAAAGTGTCGTACGAATCGCGGAACGACGTGGGGGAGACCGAGGTCGGCATCAACGAAATTCAATTGTTGGATTTTAGGATTGTTATACGCCGGTTTTGCTGGGGGTTTTGCGTGAGTACGTGAGGGACGCAGCGGTAGGGTGCAGTGTGCTGTGGTTCAGGCAGACACAGGGCGTTGCGCTGAGCTAATTTGGTTTGCCGTGAATTTGGTGGTGCGTGATTTGCACTTAGTTTGAATATATTCGATTGAGACCGGCACTGAAATGCGGATCTTGCGCGTAAGAAATTGAAGTGCTTCTGAAGATCTACGTACCTAACCCCTGTCTGTGGGCCATACGTTGATCTTCGGGTGCGCCAATAAACCTACAAATGTGGGGGGCGTTTGGTATATGCAAATTTATATACATTTTAAACGCGGGTTATAGTGGAAAGCAAACTGGGTTTGTAGGGTGTATCTCGAATTATTGTAAAAGTAAGGGGCACCGCCCACGGTTTCATCGCCGATCGTTTCCGGCATGACGTGCCGTGGATCTCAATCTGACACTATGCGGGCTTTCTAAATTGATCAAGGTGGGAGGGTTGGATTACTAATGGACGCGAGAGACAGTGGGGGGTGGAAGGGGGGGGGATGCACGTGAGCAATAAAAATATGCACGTCAGTGCATAGAAAAAAGGAAATGCACTGACCCGGAATCGAACCGGGGTCGAGTCGAAACAGCCGATGGCAACGACTCAGTATACCACTAACCCATCAGTGCTGCTAGTTATTTTGCCTTGGTAACGCTCATTTATGAGCATAAAATATGAGGTGGCAACCGGCCCCGAAATGCGCGTGTATGCAGTTTCAGGGCCATTTCAAGTTTGTTTTTTGTTTAATAGATTCGATATTTGTGCCTATAGTTTATCTGTGTTCTACAAACCGCTAAACCTCCTCGCCAATTACCGTCCCCGCCAATGTTTATGCACCACCAGTCACGGCTGCGCGTAAGCGGGTCCGTGAGTTCCCACCCCTGCCCTAGCACGCACCCCGCCCTAGCACGCACCCCGCCCACGGTTATCAGTGCCCTTATACTGTAGATAAAACGTTAACGTGGGGCGTCGTAAGCTATTTAGAAACAACGGCCCCGCTGTCCCCACGCCACCGATAGTTTATTATATTGCTTAGTTAGAGAACGTAACCTCTCAACCATGTCAACGTCATTTCTGGAAGCATTGGGTCTTAAGGCGTATTTCCGTCAATTCTTTGGCGCTTTGTTCAGCTTGAGGGAGCCACACACGTATGAACCGGAGGAAATACTGGAGAACGCCAGAGCAGCATTGTTTTATGTGATTTTGTTTCTAATTGGCCATGCTGTGTTTCAAGTTAGTTCGGGCACCTATCGGCTTTTTGCGTTGTTTTTTTATGGCGTTTGCTCGTACCATGTGGCGCAGACTTTTTCTGAAGAACCGGAACACCAGTACCCGCTTATTATTACCTTGTTCATTTGCCCCGGGTTAATTCTCACGTTGAAGTATACGGGCCAGTTGTTGTTGAAGGCACTGTCGTTTTTGGCTTCCCGGAAGCGGCCGAAGCTGCCGCCGCGGCCGATATTGAACTCCCAGAAGGAGATTGATGAATTCGTGGCTAGGACCCAGGCCGAGTACGAAAGATTGTTTGCCATAAATGACTTTAATGGGGTGTGGGACCTTCTGGATATTCCTGGTGTCAGAGTGAACGATGATAACAAGATCTTTTATGATCCCGTCAATTTCTAACCGTATTCATTAAGTATTAAATATCAAATTCGATTGAAATAATTACATGGTTGCAAATGCGGTGACTAGCGAACAACCTGTATGGGTGGGTGACTAAATTAGGCTGCATAGGGTTAACATGAGATGTAAACAGTTCAGTACAGACTTGAATCACGATTGTTGCTAGTATGCAAGCACGCAAATATGTAAACATACAAACGATATAAAGCACAAACGATAAGAATATATGATTTAAATAAAGCTCCAAGTGATGCCAATGCGGCCTAAACCCTCGTCAGCCAGCGCCTGGAAGGCCGCAGGAGACAAGTCAAGATCGCCATGGGCGCACCCAGGACACTTGTCCTCCACCGTGACGGTTACCGACTTGCCCTTGTAATGAACAAGAGCCTTGCGGCCACACACGGGGTTGCCGTTGCTCATGCTGCCGAAGCCGTTGAACTGCTCGACGTTGAGCGCAGCAATGAGGTCGCTGTCGCTGTTCGTGATCCCACAAGCGCCCAAACCAACGGCGTAGTACGTCGCATCGCCAGAGAACGTGTCGGTAGCGGGCGACGTCGGGGCCGGCAGCGTCGACGTGGTTGTGGGCGGCTCATAAGTAGTGGGCGACGTCGTGGTGACCGGAATTGGTGCAATTTCCGTGGAGGACGTCGTCGGCTCCACAGGGGACGTCGTCGGCTCAACGGAGGACGTCGTCGTCTCAATGGAGGACGTCGTCGGCTCAACGGAGGACGTCGTCGGCTCCACAGGGGACGTCGTCGGCTCAACGGAGGACGTCGTCGTCTCAATGGAGGACGTCGTCGGCTCAACGGAGGACGTCGTCGGCTCCACAGGGGACGTCGTCGGCTCAACGGAGGACGTCGTCGGCTCAATGGAGGACGTCGTCTCAATGTAGCCGTAGTTCGGGGGCTTCTCGTGCGAATGGCTCTGAGCCGGCGTGACCGGCTCAACTACCGAAGGCGTCGGGTTTAAAGCGGGAGAAGTTTCTAAGGTAGCCGTTGAAGTGAAAGATTGCCACACCGTGGACGTCGAGTACGGCACGCCATCGTTGTTGGCGTAAACATGCACAATTTCGTACTCCGTGACGTACTTGTATTCAGTGACAATTGCGGCCAAAGCGACCGAACTGGCGGTTAAAATAGCTAAGAAAGACTGCATTGTAAAGTTTTAATAAAGATGGAAATGCGGTGGGATGCAGAGAATGGTGTAAATGGTGGAAAGATGGGATGGCCTCAGTCGAATATAAATTCGATGTATGAAGGGGCCTGTTTAAGGGGGAGGGGTGAATGAACCAACTTTTAAAGGTTGCGTCGTGCCAAAAATCCTAAAGTCGGCGGTAAGTATATATGAAAAGGGTTAGAAGGGGGACTGAGATTCACTTACACCGGTTACGCATGAACGCGTTAGGGTAGACGCATGGACGCAACCTTAACCTTATAAGAGATGGCTGGTTACCGCTGCCACGTTCGGGTCGGCACGGACGAATGCTCGGTAAATCAACAGAGAGGGCAATTAACGCGGTATACACGCGAAATACCACCACTAAAAAATTATTTAAGTATTTAAGGGTCCAAAACGACGCGCTGAAGCTGTGAATTCGCTTAGATTGACGAGGCTGAGACAGATGGGTAGATCTCGCATATTTCCCATCACGTGACATTAATTAATTAACCACTACCGCCAACGCGCGTCGGGGCTAATTACCCCAAGGCCTCCTGGGCCCTTCCCCTGCGTATATTAGTAGCACGCAGGGCGCGTCCACTAACCGCCTTTATTTGCATTCGTGATCTTCTTGGAATACCTCTAGACCATATTTATAGCTTCATTCAGATCGTAATCGGTCCGGGTTTACAAATATATAACTATCTAGTATAGAAGCTTCCTGTGGTGCATTAGGCAGACATGAGCCACCAGGTGCTTTATATCTCTGCGATGCATGCCAATATACAACCGAGGCATCGTGACGGTGATCTTGTTGGAATACTTCAAGTGTTGACCATACTTATTTACGAATATATAACTATCGAGTAAATAAGTAGCTTCCTGTGGTGCAGCAGGCAGACATGAGCCACCAGGTGCTTTATATCTCTGTATGCCAATACACAACCGAGGCACTGGGTTCGAAAAAGTTTATTGCGTCTGCAATTCTTCATAGTAAACAACTGTATAGTTAGTTAAAAGTCAGTATGCTAAGGTTGTGTAGTGCACTGCTATAGTTTAGCTTGCAACAGTATTAAACCGTCGTTGCCGTTTAAAACGTCGATAGCCACCATAGGTTGTCTGCTGGTGGCTTCCTGCAGTTAACTCCTGCAGCTGTTGAAGCCGGAGCTTCTTCCTTTGTCGACGACTCACGTCAGGATTAGATGGGCCAATGCTGAGGGACTGAGTTGACGTATAATTATGGCTCGGAGGATCCTGAGGCGTTTGCCGAGCAACTGCAAAAGCCAGTGTTTTATATCTACTTCAATTGGCCACACCTGCAATCCTTGGGGTGCTGGGGCCACGGTGGCCCAGTTAATACTGAAGACGGAGCTTCTTCCCTTGTCGACGACTCACGTTACCAGGATTAAATGCTGAGGGACTGAGTTGACGTATAATTATGGCTCGGAGGATCCTGAGGCGTTTGCCGAGCAACTGCAAAAGCCAGTGTTTTATATCTACTTCAATTGGCCACACCTGCAATCCTTGGGGTGCCAATTGGGAAACGGTGGCTCAGTTATAAATGAGATTCGTAACATAAAATACATACACACTAAAACTCGGTGTGCCGCCGTCGTTTGCGGCTAAGCATCGAGCTCAAGTCGATTTCGCTCATTGCGCGTGACGAGTCACGTTTTAACCGCCTAATCATTCTTACCCGTTCCATTTCGCGCCGTTCTAAGTCGCTTTGTGACAAAACTTCTAAAGATGGCGCCCACTCATCGGCACTGTCCGGCTCAGTTTTGCGAATCCCGGCCTCACGCGACCGCGCGTGCGGTCCTACATCATTTACAACATCAATTAGCCTTCCTTCAACGAAAATCGCCCGTTTCATGCGCAGAATCTGTTCATACAAAGCATGGGTGATTGCCGGGTAAAAATCGCGGTCAAGACCCAAATCCGCCACCACGGTTTTGGCAAATTGTGCAGGACTCAGCTCGGTGGAGCTTAAATCCCACTCGAATTTGTCTTCAAACAGCCGTTTGTCCAGGTTGATGCTTAAATTGATGATCACGTGCAACCCGGCATCCTCCGGGATTTTGATGCTCGCCAACTCAGAAAAGTCGTGCAATTGCGTTTTGATGGCATTGACAATGCTGGATGTGTAACCAACGGGCAATTCCAGCTCCTGGCACGTCATAATGGCAAACTGCTCAGGTGTCAAACTCGTTTCGTGCACATTCCACAAAAAGAAGTCCACGACTTTATAAGTTTCGTAATCAAAGCTGAGGCGAATGGGCACCAAAACTTCCTCGGTTTCCGCAAGCTGGGTTAATTGCTCGGGCGTATACGGCACGGGCCTCGCCGCCACGGCTTGCCGCTTGATTTCTACTTTGCCGGCCGTCGGATCATGCCGGTTTCGTCGGCTGTAGCCGGCAGGCGACTCGTCACGCCCGCCAAAGCTCGGATCCTCTTCGTCATCGTCGAACTCGTCGGCGAAATCGGCGTAAGTGACGCCACGCTTGCGGGGGGCCGGCATCGACGAGATCATCAAACTCGTCTTGCCCAGCCGTAACCGCGACGAGTAGCCGGTCTGTAAAGCCTGCGGAACGTCAGCGGAAACGACATTCGCCATGGTGAAATTTCACGCTAACGAGGGGACTACTGGCTTGAGTGCTGACTAACGGGGGGGGGGGGGGGGTGCGTGTGAGATCTGGGTTGGAACCCTATTCTCCGTGAACGACAATAACCGACATTTATGCATGTCAATTTAAGCAGATCTATTTGTACATTTTAAATGGGTACGTCCAGTGAGTTCGACTCGCCGCCTGCTAAACGACGAAAAATAACGCCCGTGGGAACTCCCTTGAAACCCCGGGCCCGTCCGCAGTTTTTACCCCGCCAGCCTCAATTCAGCAGCACTCCGCGGCCGAAATTCGTAAATCGAGAAGGTTCCATTTGTAGTAGTGAAATTTATAGTTCTTCAGAGGATGGAAACACGCAAAACGAAGTATTACAACTAGATTTGCTGCCGGCATCGCCGCAGGAACTTGCCATTGAAAGTAAACAAGTATCATCAGAGGAACTTATATTCTCTTCTAATCCATCCCTAAAAGCAGATTCGCAGCAGGATACACTCCAGGATGATTTCTTAGATGAAGCTCATCTTCGTTCACAACGGACGGTGATCAAATATCTCAATCAGAGTGCCAGGGAAACCACCACTCTGTGGAAATTCATTAATGAGCGTCAACTGTTCTTGGGCCACTCACAGCACCTGAAAAATGCCGAATTCGTTAAGTGCCTGCAAACATACATAGTAGCAATTAGAAAGAAGGTCATGTCACCCGCGGAAATGCCATCTAAACACAAATCGTTTGTAGCTGGCGGGCTGGTGGACACGTCGAATGAAACCGAGATTGAAAAGTTTCTCAAAGACGTGTGGACTGCTAGACGCAAATGGAAAGAAGCTAGCGAGTTTAATGCCGAGATGTATAGCGGACCCTGGAGGCAATTGGTGCCGCTTATTGGCAAGGCCTGGGTCGCCTTTCTCATTCTGCATTGTGACATATTTCTTCCGTACCAGAATAAACCGTTTCAATGGCTTTACTTGGGAGCAACTAGGGGCTTTGGGCCCTACGGGAAGCAACTGTTACACAATCCCCTTAATGCGGGGAAGTATGTGTTTGTAACGAAAAGAGATGTGATGTACCAACGCCGTTGTTCTCAAAGGTGGAAGAAAATCCTTACTGTGGAAAACGGCGAGGCGAGTAATTGGCCCCCGCAGTTGATGGCCTGCGTTACTAGCATTCAAACCCGGATGCAAAGCTACATGAAGAGCCGCCTAGCCAAGCAATTAAGACCGCCTACCGCTACGCAATACTATAGAACCTCCGAGGTTTTCAAGATTATCCGGTCTAAGAGCCATAAATTGTACCCGCGCGGCATGTTTGGCAGTAGAAGTAATGTTCTTGCGCTCGAAAACACCATCAAAGAGTTTATCAGGGCTCCAATGATGGCGAAGTTCTCTCTAATGCGGCTCACCAAGAAAATCAAGCCATCTCGGATAGCTTGGCTCCAGAATTTGCACGTCAGTAATGCCGAGCAGCTGAAAATCTTGCAGCAGTGTTTATGGTATATCTTCTCCCGGGTTATACAGCCACTGCTGGCGTCTCATTTCTACATAACGGAGATGTCTACGCGGCCGACGGCGACCTTCTACTGGGCCCAGCGTACCTGGAATACTGAAATGCAGGAACCGCAGCTGCAGCTACTCATTGAACGAATGGGCGGTGGACTGAAAAAAAGAAAAGGAGTGCCATGCCGTCTGCTCCCGAAGCGAGATGGTAGCGCGCGGATCGTGATGAACATGAAACACTTCAACAAGTCGCTGCAAATCGCTCACCAAGTCCTCAAATACGTTGCGAACCACCCCAATCAAACTGATCGCACCTACCATTTGAAATCTTGGAAGTCTTGGATTGTGCATGTGCACGATTTTCGGCAAAAGTTTAAGAACGCCCACTTCTATTGTGTCAAAATGGACGTGAGCGGGTGCTATGACAATGCAAATCGCGATAAAGTGAAGGCAGTGGTTCAAGAATGTTTGCGTAGGGGTAAAGACTGCTTCAGGGTGAACAAAACTTTGGTGCTGGATGTGCAAAAAAGGAAAACCAAGCATGGCAAGGCAGTATGCAGCCTCGAACCTTTTCAAAATAACCCAAGCACGAGCCCGTCATCCACGTCTATTGTTTGCGAGAAGTCACCTTTCGAGTTAGTGGATGGTGTATCGATAATGCGCAGCGTGGACGAGCTTTTTGATGACCTGTGGGTCCAAGTGAGCCGGGAAAACGCCGTTCAGGTCACTAAGGGCATCCCGCAAGGATCCTCGTGCTCTCTTGATCTGTGCAATCTACTGCTCAATGACTTGGTAGCTCACAAACTGCAGAAGTTTACAGCTGACGAAAACAGTCTTCTCTTGCGTTATGTTGATGACTTTTTGTTTATTTCCACAAACCAACAGTTGGCGCGCGAATTCTACGACGTGATGCTGCAGGGATTTGACGAATACGGTGTCAAGTGCAATCCGCTTAAGGCCGAAACCAATCTGGACACTGAAGTAAGCCGGATGCGGTACTTGGGCCAGTATTTCGTACCCGCAAGGCTGCAATGGCTGTCATACGAGCTCAAGCGGCCCTACAACGTAGCGAATGAGGATCTGAATACTACTAAAAGGAATCTCGGCGGTATTATGAACAAAGTCCTTACCATCTTGCGCGAGCTGAAGCGCGCAAACCGAGAGGCTCCTTATAAGTTGATCCGCGACACAGCAGTATGCTTTGCGCGCTCGCTGGTCAACTGCCTAAATGGATTCCAGAAAGTGTACAGTGGGCGTGCTCCGCGTAAAGTGTTTGGTATAGTTTTAAACCAGCTGTTGTCGCTCATTCAGCCTAAGCAAAGGCCACAGATACGAAAGTTGGTACATTTGGAGTACAAAAGGGCGAATCAGTTTAAACAAAGATAAATATTACATACATGTTCAAATTACATCAACAAACTCATCGTCTGAATCGCTCGGCATTGCCATGGGTGGCACTGGCGTTGATCTGCGGTACGAGGAGGCATTAAGGGACGGAGCCTGGGCCGACGTTGCCGAGGCTGAGCCGGGCGGCGTCGAAGTTGCTTCCAGCGAGTGTGCGGGGCTGGCCCGCGCTTGTGTGGCGTTAAGACCTTTAGTTACCACACTAAGTCCACTCTTCGTGTCAGGTGCTTCATGCTGGGGCTCGGGCGCTTCAAATGTCACTCTGGAGGGTTCCTTAGATGAAGCAGATTCGATGGGCTCCTTAGTATCTTTAGCATCGTTAGCATCAGGTATTTCAGCATCGTTAGCATCCTTGACATCCTTATCATCAGGTACCTCCTTAGAAAGTACATCCTTAGCAGGTGCATCCTTTGCATCAGACAGCTTAGCAGGAGCTTCCTTAGCATCAGGTACCTCCTCAGGTGTTTCCTTAACATCAGGTACCCTAGCAGGTGCTCCCTTAAATGTATCCTTAGACGTATTGGGTGTATCCTTAGACGTATCCTTGGGCGCCTCTCTGGAGTCTTTGGAGTCCTTAGAGTCCCTAGACGGATCCTTAGAGGTCACTTTGGGGATATCCTGGGTGGACTTCTCCTTAGAAACCTCTTTAGGGGTGTCATTAGCGTCACTAGTGTGAGCATCCTTCGCATCCTTGACCGTAGTGACGCTGGTACCCTTCGCATCCTTGAACTTGTCACTAGTCTTAGCATCCTTAGACTTGTCACCGGTGTTCGCATCCTTGGCATCCCTGGCCTTTTCAGCCTTAGCATTCTTGGAACCCTGAGCATCCTTAGACTGAGCGTTAGTATCCTTAGCATCCTTAGACTGAGCGTTGGGTTTGGCAGGTTCAGGCTTTGCTTCAGATTTTGCTTTAGCAGGCTCGGCTTCTTTGGGGATGGCAGGCTCGTCTTTATGGTTGGCAAGCTCGGCTACATGGTCGGCAGGCTCGTCTTTATGGTTGTCAGGTTTGTGTGTGGGGTTGTCAGGTTTGTCTTTGGGGCTGTCAGCTTTATGGTTGGCTTCGGGGTTGGCCTTTGCAGCTTGACGTTTAGCCTGACGCTCCTTCTTCAAAGCTTCAGCAATGCGGCGCCCCTCCAACTCACTCTCTTCTGCCAACTTCCTACTGCGTTCCTCACGCTCGCGACGTTTTCGCTCAATCTCCTCGAACCCCCCATTCGGCTTTAGTTGGGCATCATCAACAAACTTCTCCAGCTCGAACGAGAATTTATCGACTTTGCCCGCTTGCCGGCCCCTCAACAGCCGTTCTGCCCGCACAGCTGCCTCGGCTCGTTTATCCAGATCCAGATCCAAGCCTCTAATTTCATGCATCAACGTATCACTGACCTTCTTTTCATCGCCTGGTTTGATTGGCGGGGCCGGCGGCGGCAACCCCCGGCGATTTACCACGGGTCGTGCCAACTCGTTCGCCTCGCACACCAGTTCAAACGTCTTTGTGCTCTGTTCAAGGTCAGAATTCAGGTCTGCAAACAACAAGTCCAGGTTTTTCAGCCATTCCTGGTCCTGGATAACGTTATTGAGCTCCTGCTGCCACGCCTTCTTCCACACATCCTTCTGCGTGGCAATAAACTGCTTTTTGTTTTCAAACTCGGTTTTCCAAGCTGACAGTGAGCGGCTCACTTTATCGATTTCGAGTTTCGACAGTTTGTCGCCCCTCGCAGCAACACTCACGCGCTGGGCATCGATGATATCGCTCAAATCCTCCATCTTCGACAACAGTTCTTGGGTGCTTTCGTCTAAATCGCGTTTAATGCCGTTCATCGACCGCTCGCCAATGCTGATAATCACCGGCTCGACTTTCTCTTTACGCTTTTCTTCAACTTTTTCCACTTTTTCCGGCTTGTGTTTAGGCTTTTCTAGTTCAAACCGGCCCTCGCTCGTCATTACTGGCGACATAAACTTCGACATTCCTGGCGAAGGTGCAGGTTTTCCCGTGAACCGCGTTGCCAACTCCTTGATTGCATCCTTGATCTCCTTTAATTCGGTGTCAATGCGGACTTCCTCTTCGGTTTTCACTTTTAAAGTGAGCAAGGCGCCCTCGATGACATCAGCCACGGTCTCCTCAGTGATCTCGTACTCAATGCCACTTTTCACATCCTGCATTGTGATTTCAGGGAACATCGAGTCGCCGGAATGGATGTAATCGCACACTTCAACGAACCTGAGGCGGATAGCTGCAATTGACGGTGGTTGACTCAATTTGGCTTTGCGAATGGTGTTTCCCAAACGGAGAAACACCGTGACTTCCTTAGAATCTTTACGGTCTGCTTCTTTAGGTTCTGCTTCACTAGGTTCCACTTCCTCAACTTCCACTTCCTCAACTTCACTAGGTTCCACTTTCTCAGCTTCCACCTCCTTAGCTTCAGGCTTAGCTGCCACTTCCTCAGCTTCAGGCTTAGCTTCCACTTCCTTATTAGGCCTAGCTTCTTCTTTATTAGGCCTAGCTTCTCCCTTATTTGCACTAAGCTTAGCTTCCACTTCCTTAGACCTAGTTTCAAGTGTTTTAGATTGTATGCGACGTGCAGGAGACCGCCGGTGCACGCTCTGCTCGGGTGTTTCCGGAGGAGAGAAGAACCGTTCGTTGATCACCGATGAATCCGTGTAGTCGGGAGTCGAGAAAGATCGGTGGACGACCTGTGTAGGCAAAGATTCCGGCACACTGCCGGTAACTAACCGCGACAACTGCCGCGTGGAGTACCGCTTAGAGGCTTGGCGGCCGAGAGCTCCATGCCGCTGTAACTGCGTCAATGCATCGTCCTGTGCAGCAACGTCACCTCGTGAACGCCTCAAAGTGTTGGGAGGATGTGCATCGGGGCTCGGGGTGTAGCCATAAGATTGCGAATGCCCGTGCCTCGCTCGTTGCAATTGCTGAGAAAACTGAGGTTGCTGTTGCGAAAACTGAGGTTGCTGTTGTTGAAATTGCGGTTGTTGTTGTTGAAATTGCGGTTGTTGCTGTTGAAATTGCGGTTGTCGCTGCTGCGACTGATAAACATGCTGTGTTTGTTGTGTTTGTTGTGGTTGCTGTTGCTGCTGCTCTAATTGAACCTGTTTAGCCTTTAATTGCCTAAACAATTGCTCCATAACCGCCCGTATCTGCGGGTCGTAGCGGTCAGCCACGGCAGGCGCACACGCCAGGGACAGCGCCTCCTCTAAAATTAAGCGCAATTTCTGCGGAACGTCGATTAAATCTTTGACGTACACGCCGCCGTGCGCGAGTTTGCTGCGCGCAGCCACGAATTCGTTGCCGAGCACGACGTAGCGGTCACTCACGGCATTCTCGCTTAATTCGCCGTGCGCCCATTTCCTGAAGGCTACTTCCAGCTCCTGCGTGGGGGATAACAGCTTCAAGGTTATTTCATCCAGCTCTTTGGCGTGCATCCTCGCGTTAACCGCGTGGGGGGTGTAAGCGTGTGGGGTGTTTTGAACCCTTCCCACCCGGGACCTTGGGACCCACTTGGGACCCACTTGAGACCCACTTGGGACCCGCTTGGGACCCACTTGGGATCTAGCAATGAGGAACCAGCAATTGCCATCCAGCTAGGAAGTCCCGCAATTCCACCAGAGATTCGCCCTTTTAGATTAACATGAGCTTTAATAGTCACATGGTACAGATGAGGGACCCTTTGGAACCCTGCTCAACCAGCTAAGGCTGAGATACTAGAGAATTTACTTACATCGGCACTACTGCTGTAATGGATACATTTACCTAGCTAATTGACACTACGTATTGGTTGCTAAGTGGTACACTAATTGGTACTTATAGCTGAGGTAGGGAGGAACCCTGGCTTAATTCGTATGGGCTGGCACACGGCACTGTGGACGGCAGCGGCCGTGATTGCGGGTGTGGCCGCGTACGAGTATACTAGAAAGCACTTAAATGAGCATGACATGGCGGGCGTAGCGGGCGTAGCGGGCGATGTAGATGTAGATAGAGATGTAGATAGAGATGTAGATGTAGATAGAGATGCCCGGTTAGCCGCCCGCCAGCCGTTTATGGAGGATGCTGAGGATGCCGCAGACATCGGCCGCGAGTTCGACAGGGACGATCGCGCGCGCGAGGCGTTGGCGGCCCGCCAGGCTCAAGCGGAAGATCGTCGGGTGAATGCATGGAAATTAAAAGGTACTGTCGGCACCAAAAAGGCCCGATCTCTAGCACGACGCGACCAACGCAGGGCGTATTATGAACATGTACGCCAAGAGGCCGAAGAGCAGCGCCTAAAATTGCAAATCGAAGAGGAACAGTTTGGCGATTTACTAGCTGAGGAGCGGGCCGAGCGCGCACTGCGGATCGAAGAGGCGAAACGCGTGCTGGACGAAGCAAATAAACAGCGGCGCTTGCGTGAAGAAGAAGAAAGAGAGGAGCGGCGCGCATGCCGGGCGGCCATTGAGCAGCAGCTTAGCTCGAGGGGGAAAGCCGAATTAAAGTCGGATTTGGATGTGGAGATTGCCGACGATATAAGCTCGGCATTGGTCTTGGAATCAGGAAGGTACGCTGTGTCGATTAATGCATTAGCATCGGTCGTTGGGCCTAAACTGTTGGCCAATGGCAGGCTCACTAGTGACGAACTGCAGCAAATTTTGACCACGGCAGCCACTAAATTGTAGACAGCACGGAACAGCACGGGGACAGCACTTCGTGAGCGGCACCTCGTCAACAGTTTACACCTCGTCAACAGCACCTCGTCAACAGCACCTCATGAACTGTTTACACCATGTAAACAGCCTAATTCGTAAACAGCCTAATGCGAACAGTTCATACCTTGTAAACAGTTTATATAACCTGACCTGCACGGAAGCATGTATATATAAGAACCAAGCTACTTATATCAGTCCACGTAAAGGATCTGCTCAAGCTGCCGATTACTTCGATCTTGAGGAATCCAGCTTCTTGTCAAGGGCAATGAGACATTGTCTAGGAATCGGCACACTTGGAATCGGTACACTTATATATCATGAAATACTGCAATGTCTTGGCTTAATGTATGGTAGGGCACTGACATGGCTTAAATGGTCCAGTAGGCCCTCAGACCCGCAGATCTCAGATCTCAGATCCTCAGATCCTCAGTAGACACCAATTGAGGCACTAATGAATGGCCCAGGACCCAGTAGACACTCTGTGGATCCCAATTGCGGAATCCTTCATCACATTGATGACCCTCAGACCGTCCAATTAACTAGCACCTAACAACAAAGTAAATTAACTAAGCTGCTTAATTCGGAATCGCCGAATTGACGCAACCACGTGTGGACCCCACATTAGGGCGCAGTGTAGGGTTAGGCCACCCATGATCGTTCAAGAGGTACCGAATGAGGACCCCCCGCCGTACACGGAGCTGGCGGTGGACGGCCTTTCCGTGAGTGACCAGTCCTCGATTTTATCGAGCACGAGTTCAATCGCACCGGGGCCGCCCCAAACCACGTTCCCGCAATCGGGCAGTGCCGAACCATATGTTCCACCACCAAGTTTTTCACCTCCAGCGAATCCACCGCCTTCGGCAATGCCATCCATTGTTGTTCAACCACCCCCGGAAAAGGTTGCGGCTGCCACGAGACCTCCAGTACCGCTTCCGAGCACCGAAAGTGTCAGAAGGCAATCAGCCAGTTCGACTGCTTCCACTTCATCTAATCGCACATCAACATCAACTGCAGCAACGAGCACCTCAAACTCGGTGGCGGGACCTTCTAATGCAGTGAATCGTGTTTCCACGGCTTCATCTTCATCTTCGCATACCTCAGTCCGGCCTCCTAAGCGAGCTAGCCCACCAGCAAGGCCTCCTTCACCACCGGAAGAGTATCCTGATGAAAAGAAACGGCCCCCACCGGGTTATGAACCGAGGAAACACCGCCCTCCTGCAGGGCCTCCGCCTCGGCACCATGCAGTGCAACATTACCACCCACAAAACCAATACGGCCCACCTCCAAATCAATACGGCCCACCTCCAGGTCAATGGGGCCCACCTCCAGGTCAATGGGGCCCTCCACCAAGTCAATGGGGCCCTCCACCAGGCCCTCCTAGCCGACCTCATTTACAGTACCCACCAGGATACTGGTGCCCGCGGTGCCATAACACGGGAATCAAGCAAGATAAGGGCACCACATGTAAACAGTGTTTTGAAAAGTTTGGTGTTCGGCAACCCGCGCAGTACCTACCCAGTGGGTTGATGCCCGTGTTTACCGGCCCGCCCCGCGTGGTTTCACCGGGCGATCCGTCAATTGGCGGGTTTCTGTGTGGGAGGTGCCGTGGATCTGGAGTGGTTCACGACTTGCTGATCTTCGAGTCGCCGTGCCCGGTGTGCCACGGCGTCGGCCGCGTGTTTTAAAGGCTAGGGTCTCTTACCGGATCGGGTGTGACGGTATCGCGGGTTACCTTACCCTAAAATATCACTTATCCCTACCGTCCCCCCCCTTTAAAATTGGTGGAGAACATATAACTCCATAAAACCATAGTCAGCGGCCGCCCCAAACGGTAAAAACCTTGGGTGGCAACTTGTTTTAACTTAAGGCGATGACCGGTGACGCTCCAATGAAGGGGTATCCGAAGTACAGCGAGCATTTACGCAAGCTCAGCGGGTACCACGCCGACGTCCCGAACAAGCTGAAAGATCTCAGCTTCCCCAGCATCGGAGCGGCTGAACGCGAAGCCGAGTCGCCCAGCGAAGCCAAAGCGCGCGAACTGCGCATTGCCGCTGCGGTGGAAACGATTTTGCGTGAGATCGGCGAGGATCCAAGTCGGCCCGGTTTGGAGGACACTCCCGGCCGGTACGCGCGTGCTTTGCTGTATTTAACTAAAGGATATCAGCAAAGTCTGGTGGAAACGATCAATGGCGCGATTTTCGAGGAGGATCATGACGAAATGGTCATTGTTAAGGATATCGACGTGCAGAGCCTGTGCGAGCACCATCTAGTGCCCTTTCACGGCAAAATACACATTGGCTACATCCCGAAAAATCGGGTAATTGGCTTGTCCAAGTTAGCGAGAATTGCCGAGTTGTATGCCCGCCGGCTGCAGGTGCAGGAACGGTTGACGAAACAGGTGGCAATGGGGTTATGGGAAGCCTTGGAGCCTCAGGGCGTCGCGGTGGTGATGGAGGCGAAGCATATGTGCATGGAAATGCGCGGAGTGCAGAAGCCGGGGGCCAGCACGGTAACTAGCTGTATGTTGGGGTGCTTTAGGGACCGCCAAAGGACGCGCGATGAGTTTTTAGCTCTATTACGATCTTAATATTGTTTATTGCAACCCTACCTAATAGAGACGTTTGCCGCTCAACAGATTTGCACTACACACAGTTATAGATTTTGAATGCACTAGATAGGCTACACAGCTATAGATTCTGAATGCACTAGATAGGCTACACAGCTATAGATTCTGAATGCACTAGATAGGCTACACAGCTATAGATTCTGAATGCACTAGATAGGCTACACAGCTATAGATTCTGAATGCACTAGATAGGCTACGCTATAGATTTTAAATGCACTAGATTGGCTACGCTATAGATTTTAAATGCACTAGATAATAGGACCCACAGCTACAGATTTTGACTATGTATACAGCTATTAATACAGTTATAGATTCTTGCACTAGATATACATCTATTAATAGCTATATATTCTTGAAGTATGATATACATTGATAGCTATAGATTCTTGCAGTAGATATACATTAATAGCTATAAATTCTTGCACTAGATATACATCTATTAATAGCTATAGATTCTTGCACTAGATCTACATTAATAGCTATAGATTTTTGCACTAGATATACATCTATTAATAACTAAAGATTTTTGATACTAGATACAGCTTAAACCTTATCAGATTTTAGGATCCACGACTTCAAACCCATCATCGCTGAGCTGCGTGGCGTCCTCGTTCAAGCGACGTCCTTCCCCGCTGAAAGTTGGCGACGGCAAACTCCGCAGTTTCTCCACAACGGTACGAACTTCATTAATGGTGCCGTGATCAACACCTCTTCGCGTGTAAAACAACAGATAGGCCGCACTCGACACGACGCGGTCCTCCTGGATGGGGGATACCCGTGAATCGTTAAAGTCGAGCCACTCATGGGTGAATGGGTCACGGACATACGCGGTGTAATGCCCACCACCAAGTCCACCGAAATGGTTGATCACCGCTGTACAGTCGTAGATCAGGGGCGGGGCATTCTCACGCAATTGGCAGATATGTTCACTCAAGTTGAGTCCCGATAGTGGGAAGTCGACAAACTCGTCGATTTTGCGGGCTATATGGTGCATGTCGCTGAACCGTTTCAGGTGCACCATGAAGATGTCGGGAGCATGCCACAGTTCCAGCTGTTTTTCGGCCTGCTGGTGGGTCCGGCATGTGGGGCAGAACCACGCGTCGTGCTCGCCAAGCACCTCGGGCTGGGCGAATTTCCGCAAACATTTATCTAAAGTTAGCTGGTGGGTTTCGGCTTCGGCAGCCGCATGGGTCACTAGTGGATTCACTACACTAGTGGCAGCCGAGTCGCTGAAGTTCGCAGTTTTAGCGTCTTCCACATAAACAATTAGCGTGGTTTCAATGGCTTGAGGGTCCGAAGACAATGGCGAGACTGAGTCCATCTTTGGAGTGTGGGGTTCAGGAATATGCATAGCCGGAGGGTCCGGAGTGCGCGGCGTAGGCGGTTCAGAACCTGGTTGTTCCGAGCTTAGAGGTTCACTAGGTGGCGATGCAATATGTACAAATGCTTCATCTGCAGCGTCCGGCACTAATGGTACCAACTCGTGGTCGCTAAACCCTCTAAACAACTGGTCAATGGTACCGGAATACATACTGATGGCCCGATACTGCCCCATGTTGAACTGTTTAAACCGAAGTGATATTTCTCGTTCAATTGCTTCACGGTTCGCCCTCAGATCTTCTATTTCAGGACGGTCTAATTCAATGAAGAAGGGAATACCGCACGCCACATTCGAGCGAACAGATACCGGCACGCGTGACGGGCCCGTGGCGTACACCACAATTAAACTCGCGTCCTGCACGGCATCCACGGCCAAAGCGGCATTGTCAAGCACACTAAACACTTGATGATCAAACACATCGCACACCACAAACTCGGAGTCTTCCACTTTTATTAAATCGCGTACTTGTTCAGCCATATCATTAACAGTTTGCTGAGGTTGTAGTACAACCATCGTACGCACGGGCTGGGATGCTGGATCCCGGGGAACAAACAGAACTTCACAAGTTTCGAAAGACACTGTCGGCAGCGGTAACGTCAAATCAAAAAACGGATCGAACGTCGTGCTTACAGTTGCACATTGAGGGCACACCAACGTACTTTTATACATGCCCGTGAACAACTCCTGGATATGTGAGCTGTTACGTTTTAAATGCGTATCCCAGCTTTTGGTTGCTAAATCATTAACTGCCTCGCGCGTGGCCGGTTCGTTAGCGGCCAATTCCGGCTTGGTCGTGGCAGGCTTGTCTTTGATCCGGTTTAAATCCTCGTGCAAACTGTCCAGTAAGAATGCCGTGAATTCCTGGGAATCCTGTTGCATGTAAGTGGCAAACGCCGCATGGAACTGGCCTACAATGTTGCGAAACGGCGCTGGAGAGACGGTGTCTGTGGAAACGTATAGTTGGCGTAACAGTTCGGCAAATGCCGACGCCACTTTCCCACCACAGCCAATGGGATTGTCGGCATTCAAATCATTTGAAAATTTGTTGGTACCGAAATAGGTAACGAGGGGAGGCAGATGCACGAGCGCTTGTAAACTGGCATTCATGAAACACGTGTTGCCCAAATTGGCCAAACCGGCGCGGCCAAACGTCAGAATTTGGCCAACCACCACCGATTCGTTGCGCCTTAGTTCTAATTCCGCAACAGAAGTGCTTAAATTTACGCGGCGCGCCGTGGCTAAGTCGCGATAGGTAGCGAAGCGGGAAACCACAACACATACATTTAAACTATCAAACGAGCAATTAGGCGGTAAATGCGGCGGTAAATGCGGGGCAACGGCCTCGCCAATTGCCTGTTCTGTGCTGATTTCTACGACCTGGAGGGGCCAGTCGCTGTTGGCTACACCGAAATTTACCGCCACTAAATTAGGGTCTATACCGTACCACTCCACAATCTGGTCAAAAACCAGTTGGGAAACGCGCTCCGAGGCTGCTCCGGAGCCGCGTACGACGGGGCGCGCGGGGGCGGTGCCGGAGTAGAGGTCGGCGAGCCACCGCGCGCTCACATGCTGGGGGGGCAATTCCGAATCCGCGTAGCGGTGCGCACGCACGAACTCGCAACGTTCAGCATGATCAACCGCCGCGAAAGGCATGCCGTCGTCCAAATTTGAGAATCGACGTTTCGCGCCGGCGTTCTCCATGGCGGCGGCACGTGACGCACAACGCGATTATCACCAACACGAACATCAACACTGAGCAAGCGGTCAATTGCCGAATATATTTTTAAAATATAATAATACTGAGATTTATTGCCACTAACTGTTGCCAGCAGTGGCGTTGTCGTGAGTATGTGAGTATTGTAAGTTTTATAGGGACAATCGTAAGTATTGTCTTGAACTATCGTCTATCGTAAGTAAGTATCGTCACTGAGTAGCGCATCATCACTTAGTATCATCACTGCTGTCACTTCAATTGATTTAGCAGGCTCAATTAGCATGAAAACCGTAGTAACCCGTCTCGGTGGTACCAAAGGCACCGCTGGCCTGCCCATATAGGTACACCCGGCACAAGAAGTTGCCATATACTGTCGTACACTGTTCATGTAGAGCCTTATAATGTACTTCATGAAGCTCATGCCTCTCAAGTTGCCTCAATATGTATTTATAACGCCACACTTGCAATGCAGTGCGTTCAAACCCAAGCTATGTAACGGTGTATGAGGTGTAAGTTAATTTACATGGTTGTACTTTTATTTAGACGCGACCCAATGCAAGCCGCGATGTATGCAACTCCTGCCTTTGCTTCGGTTCCGGTTGAAACAGATCCCAAAACTTCAAGTTCTCGTCAGCGGCACAGGTAGCCAGCGTCGAGGAATCCGCGGACAAAGTCGCATGCAGAATGCGCGACTCATGAGCGCCCGGAATCTCGGCCTGCTTGCGCAACCGCGGCGTGCCGTTCGAAACGGACCACAATGCAATTGCATTTGAAGGGTAGCCCAAGCTGGCAACGATTTCGTGGTGTTGTTGTTGAAAATGCAACGACGTAACTTGTGCTCCGGCATCCACGGACTCCAAACAGGCACCGCTAACGGTGTTCCACAGCTTCAGCTTGCGATCGGAGGACCCGCCACCGGTGGCCAGCATGTTCGTGTGCCAGGGGCACCATGCCAATGCCTTAACCGCGGCTTCATGCTGCATCAGTTGCAATTTGGGAGCGGAAACCGTGCGGGCGTCCCACACATTCACCAAGTTGTCATTGCCGCCACTGGCGAGGGCGCGGCCGTCATGCCGCCACTCCAACCCGCAAATTTCGCCGCTGTGAGCACACAATTCCGCGATTTTGTGCTGTTTTAGGCGAACATCATGGTTCCAAATGCTCGCGTCGCGGCCGCCGCTGCTCAACACAAACTCGTGCCAACTCAGACTGGCAACTCGGTCCGTTCGGCCTTTCAGCGAGCGTAGCATCGTTAATGTTTCCGCATCCCAAATTTCAATGTCGCCAGTCGTCGTGGAAACAGCAATGCAGGTATCATCGGTCCAGCGCACGGCGCTGATTTCGGCGCCGGGGCGCAGCGTGGCTAGAACCGACGCCTCGGCCGTTGCGGGGTCCCAAACGTACACATAGTTCCCCAGGCCAATGGCCAGTAAGTTCAATGGCTTCGACCAGTCCAAAACATTGCTGTAAAACTCGTCGGCCAAACCGGGTACGTCGAGAATGCGCGCCGGACGGGTGTTGACGCGGCGCAGCGGCGCAGTGGCGGCGGAGGCGGCAGTGGCGGCGGTATAGCGCGAGTGAGATGCAAACTGGCTAACGAATTCAGCCGCGGCGAGCTGCCGCGGGGCCGGCGGTGCGGCACTGAACTCGAGCACGCGCGAGGTGCGCACTCCACAAGCCTCAGCCAAACCGGGCTCCACCAGCATGCTGGGGCGCACCGAATTGAAGTGCTGCGCGCGGGGGATGAACCGGTCTGTCGGTGCGCCCCCCGCGGCACCGCCGGCGCGCGGCGCAGGGGGCTGCGCCGCACCGGCCAGCGGCGGCGACGCCACCTCGCGGCGCAGAGGTTTGCGAGCGGGCGATACGAGATTTTCCGCGGTTGGTGCGGCTAGCGCGGCGTGCATGGTTGTCGTATTCGTGGGCTCTAAAGCCGCGCGCGACATGGACGCATTGAAGCCGGACGTATTGTAGATGGAGCCACTCGTGTTTGCAACGCTGTTGCGGGCCTCCATTGCCGGCGCTGCGGACGTGCGCATTTGGCCAAGAGACTCCATAAGGGGGCAAGGCGCAGGTGGGGTGTATTTTTTGTTTACTGGGTAGGGAACTGGGCGAGGTCATAAAGGCGAGGGTCCGGGGCAGGGGATAGTCGCCATAGTCCCAATTGGGCCGGTGCAGCGGCAATTTGCTCAATGCGTGTGAGGTCAATAATATACGATAAATATGAATACTACAGTGGAATTATATTATATATATGTGCCAATGCAGTAATAAGTGCCGATCTACGGGACATTCAATATGCCACGTAGCAATATAGGTGAAGTTGCAACCTAGTGTGTTAAAGTCGGCATGTGTGCATGCATTATGGTGTGCGAAACACGAATTGCGGATCGCATGGGTGATTTTGTGCTGTCTAGGCCATATACCGCAGTGTATTCCAATGCACAGAAGCTCCTTCCATCGTAGCTACCAACGCACCGATGGCAGTATCTAACGTAGTGCAGTAGTAAGTATCAGAACTACTTTAAATGCTAGTATGTATTTATTGCCTGCGGCGAGCAGCCCGGTTTTGCGGAACCGAGGCCTTGGCCTGAGGTGGCTCATCAACTGCCACCGGAGCCCGCTGCCGTTTCAAAATACCCGAACTGTTAACTAACTTCAGTGCCTTGTAACCCAAGAACACCGGTGCCAACAACAGCAGCACCCAGGCCCGCCCGCCAAATGCCACAGAACCCAGCACACATGCCCACGTCAAAAACATCAAGTCCTTCAGCAGATCAATCAAGCCAGCACTCTCGATATCCACGCCAGCATCCACAAGCTGCTTGTTTGGCCCATATTTCGGGCGGCACCATTTCTCTAAAAGGTAATGAGCGCCCAGTCCCGGAGCAGCGGCCAAAACCTGGCGGAAAAAGGCTCTATTTCCGAACAGGAAAAACAGGTAGGAAACCGGGTAAACCAGCAGTGCGATATTCAAAAATACCGTCAAAATGTTCTTGTTGTGCACGGCCTGGCGTTTGTCGCTTGCGTTGGCCATTTTTCACTTTTAGGTTTACACCGAGCCCTACCTAATTAGGCCGCATTTAATTGGCAAAAATACCCGATTTAGTAGGTAAAACACCATGGATTCGGGCGCCATAGCGCTGCAATTGCTGGAAAAGCTACTGGCAGAGGCCTGTGACGAGAGCATTTTGCCGGCATTGGCTCAGGAACAAAGGTTCCGTGCCATTTGGGGCCGTGCCGAGCCCGTGCAGCCCACGCGCTCGGGGGAACTTCAGCAGCGGGCCGTGCTTGTGGAAAGGAAAGGCGTTGACATCTACGGACAAACAAAAAGCTCCGATTCGCGCTATTTCGTATGTAGTAACTGCGAACGGCAGGTTGCCGGCAACCGGTTCGCTGCTCATGTTGCTAAATGTGTAGCCCGCGGTCGTCGACAGCGTTACTGAATTCAAACTCGATACTTAAAATTAGCTCGGTTACGAGCTATGCATTTCATATATATTTAATAGATTATCTGCAGATTACTCGACTAAGACTTACATTTTACACAACAAACCAACGATATAGACCTGCAGATCTTTGCAGGATTAGAGTATAATTGCTAGTTGCATAGGATTGTAGAATGGCTTCTGGTACAAATAGCTGAACTGTATCTTGGTGGACCTGAATTGTGTCTAGGTGGACCTGAATGAGTTGTGTCTAAGTCGGGAATTGGTTACATCTGGAATTAATTACATCTAGAATTGAATATGGCATGCACAACGTGGTCTCGAATGATGGTTACACAATTGCATTGGACGTCCACAATTGTAGGTGGCTTGCATCTAGATTGGGCGTGGCATAGTGAGGTGACTACGCGAGTACATAGATACGTATACTATTGATTGCATAGTTTTGGTATATGGTTGTAGAAAGGTGTATCGATTCGGTGCGGCCTCTTAAGTACGTGATGGTAGATAGGCCTTATATGTGGCATCGAGATTGAATAAACTACATTCCATTGTATCTAGGAATGGTATCTAAAATGGGCTGTGTGATTGGATGTGCCCACCGTTAACAATCAGGACTACGGCACTACTTTACCTAAAAACTCACAGATATCATCAAGCTCATTCTGGTTTACTGAATGCGGGAGACCAGCGTACGCGTGCTTCTCCACATGTTTAAGCCCGAACTCGGCCAGTTTGGTAACCGACCTATCCAGCTCGGCAAACGGCACAATGAGATCTGCACTGCCGTGGCCGAGAAACACGGGAACCTCGGATTGCACATTTTCTTTACGTTGGCTAAGAATTGAGCGGATTGCCGGCACGGGTAAGAACCCACTCAATGCAACAAACCCCGCGAGCTTGTGATCTGCATAGATGCAGGCCATTGACTGGGCAATCGCGGCCCCCTGGGAGAATCCACCAATCACAATGCGCGAAGCCGGCACCCCCGCGGCGATCTCCGCTTCCACCAATTTCTTAACGGAATCCACCGATTCCAAAACTCCCTGGGTGTCATCCACCGTAGTTGATAATGGTGCACCGATCACCTGCAGATCGAACCATCCAGAGCTTCTACCGAAGGTTTGGAATTGCCGTATAGGGGCATCGGGAAGTACAAAATTTATATGCTGTAAAGACGGTCTTTGGTGGCATTCCTGGGGAAGAAACGACCAACCAGCTCCGGAATCGCCGAGACCATGCAAAAAAATCACCGAGGCTGATGCCCGTTTGGGGGCGGCAATGCGTAGCGACATTACCCAGGGCACATGACAAGCAGAGAATTTAAGAAGGCATTCACGGTTCAGGTAGTGCCGTAGTGGTCAGGATCTAAATAGTTTGAGCTATGTTGCTGCTATAGTCTCCAGGTGTTGATCATTTAGGGATTGTAAGCGTTGTATTGCATTAGATATTGCATTGGGCACTGAACTAGGTAATGTAGGCATGCACTAGACACAGCACTGGACATTGATTCAGGCATTGTAGCACTAGACACAGACTAGACACTAGACATTGCACTTAGGCACTACAGGGCATTGCAGGCATGCACTAGGCACTAAACGTTGTATTCGGGCACTATAAGCATTTGAAAATGCACTGGACATTGTGATCAGGCATTACAATAGACATTGCGCTGACACTATACACTGTAGGCACAGTACTAGACTGCATTAGGCACTTCACTAGTCGACTAGAAACCGCACTGGACACTGGACGGTTATTTAGGCATTGTGGGAATTGCACTAGACATTGCACTCGACATTTTACTAGTCATTGCGGCATTGTAGGCATTTCATGCTTTGTTCTCCTGTAAACACAGCACTATGTTGTACTAGACACTGCCGTGCACTACGTTAGACAATCTAAACACAGCACTATGCATTGGTTTTTGAACACTACACATTGTAAACTGCACTAAACCGCACTATGCGTTGCACGGACGCTGCACCGTGGCATTGCACTGGACAATGGACACTGTATTTAGGCATTGCACTATGCATTGTACTCCTGTACAGCACTCTGCGTTGCACTAGACACTGCCATGCACTAAACACTACATTAGGCACTTCGAACTTAGCACCATTGAGAATACGTCAACATTAGCTGGCCCATTGAAGCATGTGTGGGGTGGTAACGTTCAATTGGTGCGAGGTTTGCCACAGTTGCGAGGTTTGTGATGTTCGCGTATAAAACTACATATTGTACATTGCACTTGACAGCACTATGCATTGTACATTCCACATTGCATTGTAGGCATTGCACGACAGAGCACTAGCACTCTGCTACTTATTGAACAACAGAGCACTAGCACCCTGCCACTTATTGCACAGCAGCACTAGCACTCTGCTACTTATTGCACGGCAGCACTAGCACCCTGCTACTTATTAAACCATGTATTGCATGTACTTAAGCACTATGTATTATATTGAATGCAACTACTGAGGAGGAACCACACGTTTCAAGAACGCAATGACATCATTGAGCTCCTCAGGGCTCACTGAATGTGCGAGCCCCTGGTAGCTGTGCGGCTCGATGTTTTTCAAGCCCAGTTTTGTCAATTCGCGCACGGAAATGTCAAGCTCAGCGTATTTAAGCACATTGTCCGCCGTGCCATGGGCCAAGAACACCGGCACATCGCTCTGCACGTCTGTCTTACGCTCTGCCAAGAGGTGAGGTGCCGGTAAGAACCCGCTAAGGCCCACAAACCCCGCAAGTTTGTGATCGCCGTAGGTGACCGCGGTAGCTTGGGTCAATGCCGACCCCTGCGAGAACCCGCCCACAACGATGCGATCTGCGGGCACGCCACGGTCAATTTCACTCTGCACGAGTTCTTTAACTGTTTCGAGCGAGTCGAAAATCCCTAAAGTCTCGTCTTGCGTGTGCGACCGCACGTCGGTCCAGGCCGGCAAACTCTGGCCGAATTGCGGGAAAAACCGCTTTGGTGCGTGCGGCAGCACAAAATTCAGGTGCGTTAAACCGGCTTGGTGGCACTCGTTGGCCAAAAAAGACCACCCACTGCCGGAGTCGCCCAAACCATGGAAGAAAATCACCGACGCCGACGCGTTCGTCGTCGCCGCGATACGTAAAGCCATTGTGAGATTAATTTTGAAGATATTTGCTTTTATATACCAGGTTGGGGACTAAATAAATGGTGGGGTATCACGGGCCGCGGATCGGCCTTCCGGGACTTCCGTAATCGGATTACACCAGACTTCGTGAGCTTAGTGATAGTTGGTGTGGTAGACTAGTATGTAGTGGAGCATTAGATCTAGATAGTGTCAGTGCTAGACCGAATACAGTAGGCTGTAGAGACAGTATCAGTGCTAGTGCGTATTGGTGCTAGCAGTGTTTGCATTAGTGCGAATTAGTGAATTAGTGCTAGTAGTGCTTATATCAGTGCATGCATTGCTAGTTGTATACTGAATCCAGTGCTAGTGTGTATTAGTGAATTGGTGCTAATTGTACCGGTAGTGCGTGTAGTGCTAGTGTGTATTAGTGAATTGGTGTTAGTTGTACCGGTAGTGCGTGTAGTGCTAGTGTGTATTAGTGAATTGGTGCTAATTGTACCGGTAGTGCGTGTAGTGCTAGTGTGTATTAGTGAATTGGTGTTAGTTGTACCGGTAGTGCGTGTAGTGCTAGTGTGTATTAGTGAATTGGTGCTAATTGTACCGGTAGTGCGTGTAGTGCTAGTATGTATTAGTGAATTAGTGCCAGTTGTACGGGTAGTGCATGTAGTGCCAGTAAACCGGACAGCCAGTATGGACATTAAAGGTCAATCGCCACTCCATGTCTCATCAGCTGTCGAGTATGATTGGAGTGAATCTTGCTGTGCAAATTAACGCGCTCATGAAGTTGGTACTAAACAGGAAACGGTGATTGCAAACCAACGATTCTTAATGCTAAGTATCCCCTCAATTAGGTCGTCAAAGGCACATGAAATCCAAGATGGAGTAAGCCTAGAGTTTATTGTGCACTTGAAATAGTTCCCGCTGCGTCAACAATGACGGATGTGCGTTAAAACATGCCTTAATATCATGGCATACTCGGAAAGTGGCGGAAGACCATATCGCCTTCTTAACGATGTTGCTGGCATGGATTTGGCTGGTTTGCTGCATACACCGCTGCATTCTCGGTTCTTTCCATCACCATGAATGCGGGGTGAATGCGGATTGGATAAAATGATAAAATCTAATACGGAAATGCCAGTTGACGAAGGAAGCTAGTTAGATCCGCCATCAATGACGCACGGCCAATTTGTCGCTGGAAGCTGTTCCACTTGGTATGCTTTACAATGCGGTGGCCAAGCTCTTCCAAATTCGCGTGGACTATGCGGGCAACCTCAATTTGTCTTTAAAGTCCGGTCAGGTCCGGTGAACGCATTCGTTGATTATCTGCAGCTCTTCGGTCTCGGTCTTGGCCACCAATAGTATTGCCAATCAGTAAAGCCATTATATCTAATAGAGATAGTGTCAATGCGTGTATGAATGCAAGTGCGTGTATGTATTAGTGCTAGTGTATAAGTGCCAATAGACCGAATAGCTAGGATCCCGTAATGCGGTATATGTGGTACAGATGCTGGAGTTAATAGAAACTATTAATGTAAGTAGAGTGACCGGTATTATATAGCGCTCGGACTCCAGTATTGCGTCGGGGATACCTGGAAATCGACCCACAGCAGCCCCGCCCGCACCATCTCGGACAACACCGTTTGGGCTTGATCTTTATCCCATTTCAATTCGTTGTTGAGCAAATCTACGGTGACGTACCCCAACGCGTCGCAGGCTACGAGCACACTGCCGTGGTTATTGCTCAATTCACTGGGGTTGCACCGCACGGTTTGCTGGCCGTTCGGCAACGTCACCAATGCGAAACCGGGTCCGAAAATCTGCATGCTTGCTACTGAAGCGGCAATTTCCTTGCGGGACACGGGCTCACCCAGCTTTTTAGCTACGCGCGGAACAATGTGGGTCAATGGCACACTGAACCCATACTGCGCCTGTAATTCTCTACATACTTCTATAATTACCACGGACAACCTATTTTCATGTTCTGTTTTTACTAACCGGTCATCTCTGGCAATAAATTGCAACTGGAACTCGTCGGAGCCGAGTGCTCGTGAGATTTTGGCTATATTATAGCACAGGTGCGGGTCCTGCAGCACGCCCAATTCGCGGCTGTGTTTCTCGCTTAGCGTCAAGATATTTTGCAACTCCTGGATCTGCTGGCCGACGGCTAAACTGGCTGCATCGTTGAGCACGGTGCGAGCGTGCTCCATGGGGAAGGGCGGAGCTGCTCCGCCTCACCAAAGGTAGCTGAAAACGGACCGGTGAAAGCACCATTTATGTATATTAAAGCACCATTTATGTATATTAAAGCACCATTTATGTATATTAAAGCACCATTTATGTATATTAAAGCACCATTTATGTATATTAAAGCACCATTTATGTATATTAAAGCACCATTTATATAAATTAAAGCACCATCTATATAAATTAAAGCCCAACATATAAATTTACGCAAGTATAGGCAACGACTGGGGTGAACTGGGCAACGCTGAGTGTGCTCCGACTTGCTCGCTCCGGAGCACCATAAAACACCGAAAAAGTAACAACAAAGAAAGAGCACCATATATTAAATGATCTAATTTAATGCACAAAATATAAATTTAAGCAATATTTAGGCAAATCCAGGCAATTATTCCTGGTGTTGAAACCCTGGGTGTGCTCCGACTTGCTCGCTCCAGAGCACCAAAAGACACCGAAATCCAACAAACAAAAGCACCATTTATTAAATTATCTAAATTAAATCAAAATACGCAATTCCAGGCAATAATTTGCAATTATTATTACGACTGGTGTGAAACGGGCAACCCTGGATTTGTGCTCCGACTTGCTCCACCTGCTCCGCCCAAGATGCCCGGCTTGCTTTCGAAATGGCGGCACAGAGAGACGCATAATCGCAATGCTAGACTTAGCAACACCGTGGCCGGCCTCACGAACCAGATCGACCAGCTCGTGGCGATAATCCAGGACCCGAATGCCAGTGCCTCGAACCGCGTGACTGCCGCGGAAACCGTGCGTTCCAGCGTGGATTTCCAAAGTTTGTCTTCGGTAACGGAAATTTGGTACGCCACTACCACGTTGCTTGCGCTGGAAAATGTTCCGGAAGTGCGCAGGGCCGGCTGGCGGCTGACTCGCAGCTGCATTGCTCGCGACGAGCTCAGCAACTCGACATTTACCGCTTATTACACGGCAATCGTTCGCAATGCCAATGTGGAAGACTTCGATTTGGTGCTGAGCTGCTTGGATTTGCTAACCAACCAAGGCAGGCTCGTCACGGGCTCGCAGGCACCAAAGCAATTACCACCAACACTCATTTCTTGGATCGAATTGTTGGCGGTGAGGGCCCAGGAACTTCGAGCGAACCCGCAAGCCAAGGACATTGCTGCTCAATGGGGCACCTCGACGGAGGAATCGCTGCATTTGTTGCTTAACTACACGATTAGCCTCCTCAAGTTCCGCATGTCGATTTGGGAGCCTCCCGAGATCGAGAAATTGCTGCTGGTTACCGTGGCAATTGTTCGGCAAACGTCGCAAATCACCGACTGTAGACTGTGCTGTCAAATCATTGAAACGGTGATGGCGTTTGGGCTATTGCTCGCAACAGTACTGCAACCTGTGCTCGAAGTGTTGTGCGGCGTAGCGGCAATGGTACCGGAACTGCGCGACCAATGTGAGTCAATTGTCCGCGCATTGAGCCACAGTCATTTACAGAACTCGACGTTTGTTAGGTTGTGCCGGATCTTGGACACTTCCTCGCCGGAAATCACGCTAAGTATGCGGTCGGAAGCAGCCGAACTGCTGGAGAAGATCGTTACTGATTCAACTGTAGTGGTGGAATCACGGTCGTCGCCTGGGCCCGAAAGTGATGAACTTGAATCACGAACCAGTAATGTGTTGGATGATTCAACAACCATGGCCTCACTGGATGTGGAAGTGCCGATCGTTGAGGTGCTGGAATGCTACTACCGGACCTTGCTGGACCCGAACACGCCGTTACGCTTGGTCGCGCGGCTGCTTGACTGT
This sequence comes from Starmerella asiatica, assembly GCA_030572815.1. Lineage (NCBI taxonomy): Eukaryota > Fungi > Ascomycota > Dipodascomycetes > Dipodascales > Trichomonascaceae > Starmerella > Starmerella asiatica. The sequence continues at coordinate 29,442 of JAJMBI010000037.1, read as the reverse complement.
TTCCACGATATTATCGTTAATTACGGGTTGCTAAAGCGGGGACATATGACGTCGTGGGCATTGCCGGTGTCGAGCGTCGTTTCGGGAGCGGAATCGCAGTGCGTGTCGCCACTAAACATGGTAGAAGAGTTCAGTAAACTGTATGCTCGGCACAAATTACGGATCGAGCAGCAACCAGCCGCGAAGAACCTGGCAGCCTTGGATGATCTGGCGAAATGCCGCTCCCAACTTTCTAGTTTGGCTTCTGCATTGGCCGATATGCTGATGGACAAATCGCTGAACACGCGCACGAGCGAGCAGATTCTGGTGTGCACGCGGATCTCGCATTTCATGGATGCAAGGTCGTGCTCGGTGCTTCTGGATGCAGTTGAAGCATTGCAGTTCTGCACACCGGGGATCCCGAACTGGTTTGAACACTTAAGGGAAATCATGGAGCATTTGTATGTGAATCGTACCGACAGCTGCCGTGCCCAGGTTCTGCGGATTGTGAAGCATGTTTATACGATGGAGATCGACCATGATGACGAGTGGGTGACCTCTGAGGACTTGGCATGGATCACCAAGACGACGTTCGGTGCTTTGGGCACAGCCGATGATCAAACGCTTACTGAATTGCTCCAGCTATATGAAGATCGCGTGTTTATGAGTGATCCCGCAGTATTTGACACTGCCACGAATCAACTAGGCGCGGCGGTAGTCAATGAGAAGGAAAGTGTGGGTCTGCGGATTGTTGATATGCTCACGACGGTGTTTGCCCGAGCGTACAGAATGCACGCGCGCCAAGCGTTGGCCCTACTCAATGAGTTTGAGCAGATATGTGGAAAAACAAGGCAGAAGGGCAATGTTTTCGCGCGGGCGTGGGCGGTATTGTCGCGGCTACGCACGAATCGCTGGGACCGGCTGTTCCTTGTGGATCACAGCGTCGAGGAGTCCTATGATGAGGACATTAAGGCGTACCAGGAGCCGTTGCCTAAGTCTTTGCAGCCGATCCATTCGGTGCCGTCGCTCGTGCTGAAAGTACGCAATGCCGATACGATTGCTGAGGTGTGGCCCGCGTTGTACAATACACTGCCGTTGGAGCAAATTATTTTGGACGTGCTGCGGGATAAGAACGCGAGCGAGCGGACGTTGGTGGTTGTTCTTATCAATTCAGCATCACTGCTTGCTCACTACCGTATGGTGCAAAGCGTTCCTGATGGGGAAACTCCCGCAGAGAATGGTGGCACGAGCCATACTGCGTTGGTGTTATTGAAACAGCTTCGTGATGAGTTAACCGGTATTATTTCGTCCGGTGGTGCGAACCTTCCCTGTAAGACTCCGAGTTTGCGTCAGGCATGCCTGTGTGTTGTAGTCCACATCGTCACTGTCTTAGTTCCTTTCAATGAACTGTACGCCAAGGCTGATCGCGACCGGCTGTTACAGGCCGTCGTGCATGCCATGAGCCAAAAGCATTTGCCAACTAGCTGGGCCACGCACCTGTTTACGATCATGTGCTATGAGGCGCCCTCTTCTTTACAACGGTACCTGCCGCAAATCTTGAGCCAGCTCCAGCTGAAGATCACAAGCAGAGACTCGAGCATGTACATTTTGGACTTTTTGCTCAGTTTGAGCTTGGAAGGCTCACTAACCAACAATTTTACGGAACAAGATTTCAAACGGGTGTTCGGCATGTGCTTCTCGTTTGTGCAGAACATTAATCACCACTTGCAGCAGAATGTGAAATCCGACATTACCGCTCACTGGCTGTTAAGGCTCGCGTATTCAGCAATCTGCCACTCGTTTTTGAGCATGCGCATGGAAAGCCGACGCATGTTGGTAAGGTACCTTTTGCGGAGCCTTATACTTGCCAATGAGGACCCGACGTTTATGGATCCTAAGAGTTTGGTGGTTTATGACCTTATTACTCGGTTCACGTACTCGGATGCTCCGTTGCGCGCCCACATGGATGCTGTTCCGAATCTCGACAACTCGTGGGAAGTCCGAAGGTGGCTGTGGAACATATCGGTTATCGAGATCCGGTGCCAGCGCCATACTGGCGAAGCGATCAGGATAATTAGGAAGCCGTCCGGTATCTCCACCGTGCGGCTGATCCCTACCACAACCAAAGTCGAGTATACTCCTAACCAACGCGAGGGTCTGGAGAACGCGGAGCTGTACACGGCGAATTTCCATTTACTGAGCGGTCAGCTTGGACTAGGTGCGCTGCAGTTCGATACGAAACCTAGTGATGGCGACGATCTAGCCGGTTCTGAGCTTACTAGCGTTACTTCTGGCACGAAAAGCTCGGAAGTTGGAGGTTCAGCTGCTCAGTTAGTGAACTCGGGGTCGGATTCTACCGAGGCGAACGGGGTGCTGCCGTCGTATGCCTCAACGGAGGAACCCAAAATGGGGATTTCTATCCCCATGGCTCTTCCCGAGGATGCTGCCACGAATCGAGCCATCAATGCGTTAGACCGTGTGCCAATTGTCGATTTTTACAAAATCGGTCTCATCTACGTCGCTCCCGGTCAGCGGTCAGAAGCCGAGATCCTGTCGAACACCAGCGGGTCAGCAGCGTACCGAGCGTTCTTGCACGACATTGGCGACCTAATTCGATTGAAACACAACAAGCAGTACTATGTGGGTGGGCTGGACACTGACCAGGATCTGGATGGCGAGTATGCATTAGCGTGGAGCACGAAAATCTCGCAGATCATCTTCCACACCACGACAATGATGCCGAACAACCCGAACGATATGCATTTCGCTTCGAAAAAGCGGCACATTGGCAACAATTTCGTGAACATCTACTTCGACGAGAGTGGTGTGGACTTTGAGTTCGACGTTATGAAGTCACAATTTAATTTCATCAACATTGTGATCACTCCGACTTACAGTAAAGGCCAAGAGAAATGCTGGAAGGTGCGTGCTTTACAGAAACCCGGCATGCTGAACACGCTGGTGGCGTATGACCTGAAAGTGGTCAGCAGTGCGAACTTGGCCCTGTTTGTGCGCAATTTGGGACTGAAGGCGAGCCAATATGCTGCCATCCATGATATGGGCGAGGACTACAAGGACAACTGGGTGTACCGTTTGCAACTGATCACGACGCTTAGGGACCGTGCCATGAAGCAGGCCCAGGAGCAGCTCGAGATCACTGAGGAGAAGCGGCTCGAGAAAGAAAAGTTGCAGGAGCAGAATGGTAACACCGATGATGTGCCCACGAGTTTCCTTAGTGAGGACGACTACGTGACCGATGGGGATGCGACGAAGGCCACTGAAGACTCGCGCGAGATCGGGTTGCTGAAATGGCTTGATTTCACGCAGTACACTATTTGAGTACCCTTTTTATGAACCAAAGGGCTTAGCCGGACTAATGAACGAAGTTCGTTGAGGCTCAGTGAAGTTGCTGAAATGACCTTGTTGCAGTTAACTACTTTTATACTTTTAATAATGTATGATAATGAACGAATCAATGAGGCTTGGTAATAAAGCTCGGTGAAATAATAGCTTTATGCATTTTCTTATTTGACTACGGCCCTTATGTATAATGTATGATATGAGGCTAGTGGTGAACCTTAAGACTGAAGTCCACCACCGGCACACCCTGGTGGATCCAACTGGTTGAGTAAATATCGATATCCGGACACAAATAACCCGCGATATTATCCTCAGTTATCCCCCCCGAGCACTCGATCAAAGCTCTGGTGCCGAATCGCTTCTTCAGGTTTGAGCCAGCAACAGCAAGCTCCTCAGGAGTGAAATTGTCGAGCATAACAATGTCCGCCCCGGCCATAATCGCCTCAGCGGCATCATCCTCACTCTGGCACTCCACTTCGATCTTCGAAGAGAACCCCGCGAACTTGCGGGCAGTTTCCACCGCCTTTGTAATGGACTTTGTCGTCCAAACATGGTTGTCCTTCAGCATGATCATGCTGGAAAGGTCATGGCGGTGCATATCAACTCCACCCACAGCCATGGCGTATTTCTCGACCAGCCGGAACCCGGGAGTGGTTTTCCGCGTACCGGCAATGATCCCATTATAGCCTAGGGCAGTAGCCCTGGTGCGTAACCGGCGGCTGCGGGTGGCAATTCCCGAGCTGCGGGCCAAGATATTGAGGGAAACCCGTTCTGCCAACAGCAATTGGTTCGCAGGACCGTGAACCCTTGCAATGATACAACGGCCCTCACCAGGAATTATTTCCTCGCCTTCCTTCACCAACCACTCCCACGTAAGTCCGCATTGTTTCCAAACCTCTTCAACAAATGGGAAACCGGCAACCACGCCGGGCTGCTTCATGTACAGCTCGGCAATTTTCGGTTCTGAACCAACCACCAAACCACCAATGTCAAAGGACGGGGCATCTTCATCGATCCAGTTACTGATTTGGGACTTCCAGTTTCCAATTACAGGCATAGCCGCTCGGTACATTTATTTTAAAACGCAGTTGTCGTTGGGGGGAAAGGGAGTGCAAAAAAATGCGGCGGAGGAATATAAAATTTTTAGTTTGTAGCAATAATTATTGCCTTCGGGGTCCTAACAGTTTAAGAAAACTGTTTTTAATTCGTGGGCTTAAGTGGGAAAGTCCAATAATTGGGAACTAAATCCACTAATTTGAACAAAACTAACTCGGGTTTGGCCAAGAGCTTGGGGACATGCCTCGAGGCGACCGGCACTGCTTATTAGTCAGCGGTCCGAGTCCAATTTACCCTGCCCTGGGCAGTAACCCGCCATGACGTATGGTTGCCTTAAATGTTGAGTACTTGTAGTTGAATTTCACATAGATCTGCAGACTAGCACATCGTGGTTGTTTAGATACTTGTGGGAGGCCTTTCAGAACTTGTATTTTGCGAATGTATGAATAAGTTATTTAAAACAGCCTAGACCTTCGGATAAGAGCGCGCTTAGACTTCCCTGCCCTCTCTTTCCGTTTACGTTATTGACTTCCAAACGTCAGAACCCTGTCCCTGAGGCGGTTGGGAGCGCCGCATCCGCATGCTGTTTCAGCGTGAAAGCACCCCAAAGAACGGGCGTTGGCGCCACAAGAGAAATGTTTGGGGGCACATACGCTCAAATTAGAGACTAAACACTTAATGTGAGACTACTGGATCGTAAACGAGGAGTCAACTTTTGGAATATTATTTTGTGTGGTGCGTTGACAGTATCGGGTGAGCTGCACAGGATCTCTCGAGATTTATGTCCCTAACCTCTTCCCCGCCGTTGGCGTACCTGTACGAACGCACGGTGCCTGCATATATTGACCTAACCCTTATATTTATTGGGAGCACGAGTTACCACGAGCATGCAGCTCAGTAGCAGTAACAAACCCCCAATCATCGAGTCGGGCATTGCCCTCGGAGGCTGGAGGAGAGTCGGGAGTTTTGCGTTTGCGGCCGGATGATCGTTTAGGGGTTCCTCTGATTGCCCTTACTTCTTCCTTCATAGCCGCAATTACTGCCGCCTCATTGTCGTCATTCACAAGGATGGCCTCATTTTCGGGGGGCTGCACAATTTCTCGTTCTTCATATTTAGGGGTAATTTTCGGTGGTAGCATGCGGTTCGGTAGTTTGTAGCGTAGTTTAAGCATTAAATTGACCTCGGAAGCAGAGGTGTTCGCGTAGTAGTCTTCACTGGCACTGTTATTGATTTTCTCGCAGATCCATGAATAGTTTTTAAAAGCATGCTCGAGCTTGCGCTCTTCCTGAGCGGTCATCAGAAATATAACGTTACCGGTACGTTTCCGGCCCGTACGTCCCACGCGCTGGATGTTGCGGATCGGCGAGCGCGACTGGTCATAACAAACAATGAGGTCTACTTGACCTATGTCTAGCCCTTCCTCACCAATGGACGTGGCAACGAGTACGTTGAATACCCCCTGCTTAAATTTCTCTAAAATAGCTCTTTGCTCCTTTTGGGACATACCCTTCACGCCCGCGGTCGTGGCCTGCCCAATAAATAGGGAACCGCGAACAGACTGGGCATTGAAATTGCGCAGCATCCACAAGATTTCCGCTGCAGAATCGCGGAATTCAGCAAAAATGATGATCCGCGTGTCGGCACCATGGCACCCAATGAACTCATCGATCTTCACGCACAGCTGCTCCAATTTCGGGTGACTGTAGAACCCGATTTTGCGGTCTGTTTCCTTGTAGTTGTAAGTAGGTCCCTTATCCTGCCCATAAATCATTGTGCGGCACCGCTTCATGACCTCCTTGAATTCAGGTGTGTTCAATAATAACTTAGCATTGGCCCCCTTCGAGCCCATTAGCTCGAGTTCAAACTTATGCATTCGCGTGTAAAATGGAACAATGCCGTGCTCTCTAAGTAAAGCAACATTGTACGCAAGGGCGGACATCTGCCGGCCTACGGCATTCACCTTGAATTTCAAATTTCCCGCAAAACTGGCAGCATTGCTTTTCATGTACTTCATTATTTCCTGCCGTAGCATAAAACTGTTGGCATCAGTGACGTCGAACTTTCCCGGAGTGATGCGCTGCTGCCGTAGCAAATCAAACTGTTCGCGCGTGGCCGTCGCCAGCAAATCTAGCAAATCGCGCTGATCTTGGGAGAAATCGGTGCGGATCCGTTCAATGTTACGCTCGCGCGTGTACCTTTGAATATCAATACTTTCTTCGCGGCGAATCTCGGTGATTGAAATGTCCATATCATCGATCATCTGCTGAACTTGATCAATTGTGGCGGATGGGGTCGCGGTTAAACCCAAAATACGCAGTCCGTTTGGGTTACGGGCCTTTACTTTACGAATGAGGTTCGCGTAACTGTGTTCTTTCTGTGCGTGGTGAGCTTCATCCACAACCAGCAGCACAATGTCTTTGGGATCGACTATTTCATTAGCAATATCATTCTCCACAGTTTGTGCAGTAGCAAAAAACACGCGTTTGCGTTTCCACAATTCTTCACGATCCTTTTTGGTCGCGACATCGTGCAGTAAAACTGTAGTTTCGTGGATGGAGATCCCCGTAGTTTCTAAGAAGCCAATAGCCTGCTGCATAACTAAGGGGCGAGTAGGAGCAATGAAAATGATTTTTGCATGCTTGGTCCATTTAAACCAGTTCAGCATTACCGTGCTGGCGATAAACGTCTTCCCCAAACCAGTTGGCAGAACACAAAGGACGTTTCGTACGAGCGCTTTACGAACGATATTGCGTTGGTAATCGCGCGTTTCAATAGAACTGTGCGTTGGGTATATGAATGTGGCACAATTTTCTAAATTGAGCTCGTGGTGCATCGGTGGATACGTGCTTGCACTGGAGGGTCGACTAAGGTCGAAATTAGGCAGTTGGGCTGCCCTTTTGGCAGCTTGAATTGCCTGGTGTAAACGAAGTTCTTCATCACTGCTGTTATCATTGTCCAAATCGCTGGAAAGTAGCGAAATTGATGTAGTGGGTGGTACAGGTGTGGCGGTTGCTGGTTCAACAGGCTTTTGAGTTGGAACGGCCACAGAATTTTCAGATTGTGTAGTTGAAGAAGCACGTTTTGCTGCATTGGCTTTTTGCAGCTCGTACATAGCTTCAAAGTCCGAGTCCGAGTCCGAAGACGCGAGATCGATGGCCATTGTTTAAGTGCGTAACATCCCTAACCCTAAATATACCACCGGTATTTACTGTCAATACCCGCCCAGTACAGGCTAACCAGTAAAAAAAATTAATTTAATCTTCTCCTCATGCAAGACATGTATTGGTATGTACAATAAATATTCTAAAAGTCCTGGCCGTGGAATTCGTCATGGGCCAAGCTCTGGCGTGACCCCACCCGGCTAGGTACGCGCAGTTGCGGCCGTGAAGTTGATATCCCCTCGGATGTGTATGTGTCAAAAGTCGACAAGGGAATGCCCGCGTGCGGGTACGAGTACCCATATCCAATGCGGCTGGCCGTGTACTGGTTATCTCTAAACGGCAACCACTTCCGTAACTGTCTGGTGAACCTTTTGATGAGCGGCCATCGTTGCAGCACGCGCTGGCCGTACTCGGACATCGCAAACACCGCGGCAGCTATCCCACCCAGGCAAATGAATACTAAATAGACCCATCCGGATCCTAAAGCACCCAATCCACTAGCATGGCTGCTGTGCATATACGTCAACGCACCCCCAATATATATGCCATCGCTCATCTCGACTCCCACCGCGGCGTTAGGCTTGCCCGGCATTGGCGGGATCTGGGAAGATGCATACAACACTGCGCGTCCCAACGTCCACGAGATCTCGGCACCCTTGATATCCATTGCCGACTGGAACGTGTCTCTGAACCCATGATCTAATCTGGGGTTATCGTTGTTTAAAGGGAATTTAAACCCCTTGCTCAGCACCATTAACACCCATGCACTCTTGAAACACGCGCGCTGTAAATCTTGTTCAGCAACCAGCGTATTATCGCTCTTTAAAAACTCCTTATTCTCCCACCGGTGCATAATGTCGTCCCAGTCGCTCGAACAGAACTCAGCAACGCGCGGCTCTAATTGGGCATAGTCGAACTTGCCATTGAACGAGAAAAGGTCTTGCAAGGTGTACCAGTACTCGCTAACCCCAACAAACCGTCGAGTTGCAGTGTCAAAGTCGGGAACGTGCACGCCATCAAACAAACAGGGCTCGTCCGGGCACGCAGCTTCACTATTGAGCAAATTTGTGACCCGCAGTTCGCACTGGGCCCAGTCGCCACATCCCTGGAAGTAGTATTTAGTAGTTAAGTTTGTCATGGTTTCTGTTGCACCTGTGGGCAAACACGGATCTAAAACCGGCACGGGTTCACCAGCATCAATGTACTTTTGCCGTTCCTCCCACGGTATATCACCCACCAGCGCATCCCGGTACCGAGCGCGGGCCTGGTTCGAACCGTATCCAAGCCAGGTAGTTACAAACACATGCCATTCCACCAATTCACCCTGGGCATTGCGGATCCTAACAGTGTGTAGATCGTCAGCATGCTCAGACTGTTTTGTGGAAGCATAGGCCAATTGAGCCGAGGCCCCGCCCATGTCGAGAAACCCGTAGGTGTCATCGAATTCGTCCCATTTATGGGCCAACCCCCAATGGACAAGGTAGTTTAATCCCAGCCAGCCGTAAAGCCCCTCGGCTTGCCCGTCGATCATCGCTACTTGTGTTCCACAATGAGGGAGTAAAAACCGCGTTTTCTGCTGCAGGAATTGACAAACAGTTTCGAGCAATTGGTTTCTATCCGTTTCTTCCAGCAAACGAAGACCAGCAGTTGCCAGAAAGAAGATCGGCGTGTCCTTTTGGTGCTCGCGGGGCACCACGCGAAGCGCAGTGGCCAGCATGGGCTGTAAATGCTGTTTCCACACTTCAGAGGCTGGCCGGCCTTTGAATGCAGAGATGCCGGGCGTTACTCTTTCGACCCAATCGGGCTGCGTAGCAACGGGTAGTAACGCCCGTCTCAGCAGGCTTTCGGAGCTCATATCCCGTAAATACTCCCGGGGATCGGGCCAGGAATACACGAATGCCCGGCTTCCTGAGGATCCGGCATCGATAACCACGGCGTACTTCATGTTGGTGGATGCCCTGGCCAGACTTTTCACGTGCACTCGGGCACAGCCTGCAGGCCGTAGGTGAAGTACAATGAATAATTAGGGATATTAATGATTGAAATGAGTTGTTAGTTAATTTATAGGCACAATTCACTACTCACTTATCACCATATTCTCACTGAACAAAGGTACACACCCACACCACTCACCAAGCATACATAGATATAAGGTTAACAGTCATATTCACGTTAAATACACAATTACTACTTAATTGGGATCACACAGACTCACTGGAACTAGCTAGGACCAATGGCTAGGACCAATGGCTGGGACCAATGGCTGAGGACCAATGACTGAGATCAATGACTGAGATCAATGGCAGGGAATGGCTGCATGCTTGGGAGTGAATAACTAAGTACGCTCTTAACAACCACATACAGAATTGTGCTACTTTAAACAAATATGGTATGGAAGTTACCATAAATAAGCCCACTCACCCAGTGTGCCACTCTAGACAGTCTAGTTACATACGCCCACATACATAGAGCACTAACTCAGTGCAATCGTATTAGATATACAGCTTTAGCGATGATTTATGTAGTTCACTCAACTGAGACATAGGGCCCCTGGCGTCTCACCCGGATCCACCTAACCACTCCTCAACCCCACGTCCACAAACAGTACATGCATATCTAACTAAATAGACACCGTTCTTGCCCAAAATATATCGCTGTTCACGTAGTTTAAGTACTTAAGTAGTTCACGTAGTTTATAGCAGGCCTATGTTCGATCCTTGATGCTTTAAATAACCTTATTTGGATCCTCGTCCTGGAGAAACGCGAGCAATGCCGCATTCCAAGCGCCCATACCGAAATGCTTGATCCGCGACGCCCGCATATCCGGGTTCGTGCCCAATTGACCCAGAATTTTCCCCATAGGACCGGTTTCCGAGCTGAGTTGTTGAGCAATGCGTGGCGGAACCCCCGGGATTGTGGTTAGTGCCTCCGCGGTTATCTCCTTAGGCACCAATTTCGAGCGTACGGGACCGCCAATGGCAATGGCAACACCATCAGCTGGCGTGCGGTAGCGGGTAAAGCCCATGTCAACTACACAATTTGCCAGCATTTCCAGGCCATCCTTGAATTTTCGCGGATAAAATGCACAAATATCGTGCAAAACTTGCAATTCGCTTTGAAGTTCAGTATAGAATTGCTCACCTGGTGGTGGTGTGAGCTGCGGGGCTTCACCTACGGTGGAATTTAGCTCGGCAGTAACGCGGCGACGCATTTCCCGATTAAATTTATCGACCTGCTTGCGGTAATGCGCGCCCACTTCAGGAACAATGTATAAAATGCGGGGCCGGTCAACCGTTTGGGCAACGCGGTCGAAATATGCTTGACGGGCATCAAAGCTAAGCTCACCCAACACGGCTAAATGTGATGCATCTAACACTACTAACGCCTCTTCTAGCAGTTCATCGTGGGCAGTGGATTTCACAAATGCTTTTACCTCGGCATCCCACGCATCATCGAAGCGGCCAACAACATGGGCAGTCATAAGGACGCCCTCTAAGTCGGGAAGCGGGGAGAGCACGCACTTCGTAGCAGCGCCCATCTCTGCGAACTCCTGCTCGAGCTGGGTAAGCCAGCTCGAGTTATTTGTTTGTAATTTACATACTAATTTACCGCTGGCCTTCAAACGATCATTAATGATCGGGGCAGCCACCGAAGGTTTCTTTGTGGCTTGTTTTTCGCCTTGCCGTGGAGCGAACTGCGGCCGCTTGCGTGCGGGCTCGGAATTCGCCTTCGCAGCTTGGAGAACTGGTGAATTTGTTACTGGTGGATTTGTAACTGGTGGATTTGTAACTGGTGGATTTGTAACTGGTGGATGTACATCAGCATATTTAGCAGTTATAACCGCAGATTTAGCAGTCGCAACTGGTTCAGGAATATTTGTACTATCAGTTTGTGGAATTGGGGGCGGCAATGGGCATGAACTCGTGGCGTGAGCAGGGGTTTCAAAGTCGGGCGATGAGGAGATGAGGATCCGGCGTTTAGCGGGTGGTGTGCAGGGTGGAGTGGATGGAGGTGACGATGACGGTATTTCCTCTGTTTTTAGTGGGTCCACCGGTACGGGATCACTACTTACGAGGTCTATGGAGATCATCCATAAATGTTCACTGACGCGTAAAACCCTAACATCTGATACCCATAAGGCCGGGGAGGAGTGAGGAGTGGGGGGGGGGATAGAAAGGAATCACCATCCCAAGACCTTTTAGAGATAAAAAAAAAACAGATATAACTCTCAATTCACATTGTTACTACCTACTTAACATAGTTAAACATAGTATGAGTGGACTCGTGTTACTGAGGTGCGGTATGTGGTTCACAACCCGCCATCCCCGCCCTTGGCGGTGTGATTCAAAGAAGCAAGAGGAGACAGGCCACGAATGTTTCAGATCGCGAGATTGTCTTGATCGGTAAACTACGCGTTGGGAATTATATATATATTAAACGTGGATTAATTTTATAAATTGCGAAACTATCTAATGGTCGCGATGCTGTGGCCACGTATATCCGCATTGAAACGTCCCTTTAACAATGACGATCCAGTCCCTGAATACAGTTTAACCAATGATCAAGTGGTGCCGTACCCGGTGTTCAAGAAGAGCCGCGACTATTCCATTGACGAACTCGACAGTTCTAAATTGAACACAATCGTTACTGACGGCAAAATTGCCATGTTTGCCATCGACCATGTCGGTGTATACTGGCCATCGGGCTGCCCCAAGACCCCTCCTGATCTCCATGGATGCTGGGTTGGTACGCAATTGATGGGGCCTATTCTGTGGGGGACTGTTGAGATACCATCGGAGGTGTTGGCACGCCTCCCAAAAGACGTTGTGCCCCTTCGCGTTAGTGGTGACTTTCTTAATCGCCGATACATTGTTGAAATCGTGGCGGGTAAAGTTTATCGGTTGAGAACCTCCAGCAGTATTGTGGGGTACCTCGTACACGTTGATGGGAACCTTTGGCATTTTAGCGAGGCATCACACCTACCAGGGCCGTGGATTCCCGTTCATTCCATGCCAGACATGTGGGTGGCAGGACGGACATCCCCAATCCGGTGAGAAACTTGACGTTACTCAATGCCAAGCATTTTTTGATTTCCAATGATGGCAGGGCCCCGTGGCATGCTGTTTACTTATTTGTTGCGTAATATTCATGAACTATATTTGTATTTAAACACCCTGATGATGACATTCCTAGAAATCCGGTAGCGTGTCGGGCCATTCACCCCAAATGCAGTCGTACGGTATGAGTTTCCCATCGATTTCCAGAGTTTTCAAAGCGTCAATGGTTACCGCCACGCGAAACAGGTCCGATTGAGTGAAATTGGCCGGCAAGTCTTTGTAGTACCTAATTTGGGCATCAACCCCGTTCAACATCGGCGTGTTCGCGATTTTCTTCGCCTCTAACGGATCAGCGGTGAGGAATAAACAGGTTGCATTCTCACGGAGAATCAGCTCGAGTATCGCCTGCCTGAGTCGCTCTGTGTTGTTACCGTAACGATCAACAAAGCTGCTTCCGGCAAGCATCTCCTCGTGGGCAACCGTGTAGCGAAAGTCATTGTAAAACATGATTGCACACTCGATATTATGAGGCGTCGTGGACGTAGAATCGTGTTCTGCGGTTGATGTTCTATTAAAGTGTATAGACATCTTGTTAATTCCGCCGGGCCGGGGCTGGGGTGCCATATATTTTGTGGGAGCTACGTGTGAGTCACGCGTTAGTCAATGTAATAATAATGCGCGGTTTTCATCCAGACGCTAGTTTTATAGTTCACTAGGTGGACACTGGTCTATTAGTGTGCTATTTATAGTAGAGCTAATCTAACAATATGAGGGTAGGGTGCCAGAAGCAGCATCTCGCGGTTGGGACCTCACCGGGATCATTTCAAATTAAGCACGGGTGGCTTCCTTCACCAGTTTCAACTCTTCTTAAGACCTTGATAACTTCTCATTACTTATACGCGTTGCGAGTTGGGCGGCTAGACACGTCTGCATGCTGCACGATGATCATTTAGTGGTTAGGGCGTATGCAGGTAGGGTACTGCGATAAACGCGGTGAAACGGACGCGTACGTAGCACCAATGACCATGTTTAGATACGAACCGCGGCCATTGCTATATAATACGCAGAGATATCGACGTGAACCTTGAACTTTTGCCATCAAGCCGGCATTGGGCACGATTATATAATAGCAGCCGTGGCAACTGTTACCACAAAGAAGTACTCTACCTACCTAAACGTACTTTTGCCCATTAAAACATGTATAACTTACCCGTTTAAGCGTATCAAACATACGTGTTCGTGCATTCCATGCACTTAATGGAAATGCGGTTAAGGTGCGGCTTGTGCCAAGGGTTGGGGCAGCTTGCGTGACCCGTGATACGGCCACTTCCACGGCGACGTACCCGAACGACATAACTGGCCTTCAGCAGCGTACATGCACTGAAACATGTCGCAAAATTCAAGCGAGCAGGCGTTGTGGCTTGCCGTTGAGCGACTTTTCGCCAGAAACCACCGCACTCGCCACGATCCCGACCTGGACGGCGCTGAGCAGTGTTTGGCCGTGGCCCGCGTTCACGAGTGCAGTTCGCTGGATGAAGTGCTTGCACTGACGCCCGCCTCCGTTGCGAATGTGAAACCCAGAGTTATCGTGCTTTCGCAGGCGTTCCGCATCTCCACGGCCCGCACCGTCGGGTTCATCCACAAAGGCCGGCAAAATGACGACCTGCACGTCCAGATCGGCCGCACTTGGCAGCTCGAAACGCTGACGAGCATCGACACAGTATCTGAAAACCACCAACTTCTCATTGTTGGGTTCAAAAAGCTGTATTTCTGGGTGTTTGAGTCCGTGGAAGCCCGCAGCCAGTTCGAGCTGAGATTAAGGGAAACCCATAAACATTTCACCGGTTTGAATGCACCCAGAGCATTTGCACCAATGGCAGTGTCGCGTATGCGGTCGTCGCCGCAACCGCCAAGGGTTTCTGCCCCGTCGCCGACGTTGCCGACAACGACGACGTCACCGCTGACGTCGCCCGTTATATCGTCGCCCGCGACGATGCCGCCCTTAACATCACCAGTCATAACGTCGCCCACAACGATGCCTGCTTTACAATCTCCTATGCAACAACCAACACAGCCTGTACTACCTGCACAGCCGGTACATCCTGCACAGCCGGTACATCCTGCACAGCCGGTACCCCAGGTTCCACACTCGCCAGTTCCCCAAATGCAGGCACCACAGCCACCCCCTCACATTGCACCATTAAGAGCGAACAGCCCTCCCCCGCAAATCCCCATGCGGGCACCAACTCGGGGCCGCATGCACCGCGTGCCAAGACAAGACGACGAAGAGTTTAGTTTTAGTCAAGTAGAAGAGACGATTCCTGAGCCCCACGATGTTCAGGAGTCTCGGGAGCCGTCGGTGCCGCCCCGCGTGGATCATCACCTCAGTGCCGAGCGGAAAGTTAGTTTAGAACGCCAGCGGAGCGTTGAGCGGCACCGCAGTGTTGATCGGCACAGGGGGATCGATCGCCAGCGTAGTATTGACGAGCGGTTGAACGAGGACCGGCCGCGCAGTTTTGAACGGTTGCGGAGCACGGAATCTCGTGATTCGAGGCACCGCATGCACTCGCCAACTATAAGGGAAGCTTCCCCTAAGGAAGTCAAGGAGGCCTCGCCGAGCAGGGAAGTTCCGAGAACTGTTTCTCCTGGTCCTATAGCTCCCACACAAGTAGTTCCGGTGCAGAAATCACCACCTCGTCCTCACAAAGGCTTGAGGGGTCCATTTGCACTGGAACCTTCACCTTCATTCAATAAAAAGTTCATTGCTGAACATCCTGAAGTTGAAGAGCCGTTGAGTGCCAGCACCATTGGTGTGCTTTCACCCTTAAAATCGCCAGCCAGGCTGCACAAGGTCCACTCGCACCGCCGGTCGTTGAGTGGAACTCCCCATGAAGCTTTGAAACCAGAGCAGCGGCAACTTCATGACTTGATCTCGATTATCGAGGAGTTTAAATGGACTGGCGACAGCATAACTAGTTTAGAGAGCGAGCTGAAACTCAGATTGGATTTGGTTGCCGAGCAGAATTTCTCAGGAGTGGTGAATTTAGACGACCAGCTGAACGAGGTTTCGAGACAATTGGATTTTGGGATCAAAGAGTGTGATGCTGTGGATGCGAAAATGCAGGCTGTGGCTATGAATCTCGCGAGTAAGACCGAAGATGTCACGCGCAGTGAGAAGCCCAGCGACGGGTTACAGATTGTTAACATGAATTACCGTAAACTCGCTGCCGAGATCGAGAAAGTGCTGAATGTTTCTAGGTTGGATGAGCGGTTCCTGGCAGAATTGAGCGCATTCCAGTTTGTGGATCCCCGGGCCTCCGAGGCTTTAACCCAGCTGAGCTTTTTGGAGGGGTTGTTACTGGATCTGGGCCAGGCCCTGAATATGTTCGACCACCGTGCCGACAAGGGTGCGAACGCTTCGACAATGGAGGCGTTGCAGGAACCCAAACGGGCTGCCCATGCTGTCGGTGCTCAGTTCGCGACGAAATTCCAAGAATTTATTGTTGCGTGGCTTCAATTGTTACTAAAGAACCCGCCGAAGGCACGCGTGCAACCTCCGGAAGAGTTTATGGAAGGCTTGGAAGCAACGCTGTTCGACGGTCTTTACAATTATTCGGGATGTTTACTATTTGTGCGGGATATCTCGCCCGAGATCCACCAACGGATTTTGCACGAGTACGAAAAACGCATTCGCACGACGTATCAGGTGTACATTGGCACATGGTTGCAGTTATGGGACGAAAATTTGCAAAAGATTATCAAGAAAGAGCGCGAGCTCGTGGTGCCATTACGCATCCCTGATGGGTACCAGGCCCATGACGACAATAGTAGCGTGATTGGCGGTGCCGGTACTAGCTCAGGACGGGCGCATGCGATGTTGCCAGCCCTCTCACTACAAGCGACGCAGAACGTGTACCAACAATTCTCCGCCATAGTGGATGAGCTGTGTTTACGTGTGGCGAGCCAGCAACAGTTTGTTGAAAAGTTCTTCCATATTGGTAGCCAAGAGGGTCACAGGTTCACTGCATTTGCTCGCCGGGAACCGCTTCCTAATCAACGTGTGGAGGCCGAGCAGCAAATCTTGGCCGAATTGGAGCATATGATTTATCAGAATGTGGACGCGTCGAAATCGGCAACGTCGCTCATACAATATATCATGCAGAACAACGTGTTTCCGGGGTTAAGCGAGCTTGCTGCTACCTCATTGAGTACAGCCACGGAGTACGCCATGATAGAAGGTGTGTACCTTATTGCCGTGCTCGATATCAGATGCTTTGAACTGCGGCGCACGAACCAGCAGTTCTTGGCATCGATGCTGGACAGACTGTTTAGGCAACGGTGCGATGCGTGGGAAGAATACTGTCGGAAACACACGCGGCATATTTTGAGTGCCCGATTCAAAACGAAAAAACGTGTAGGTGTCCACCCAATTGTTGTGCTTTTCACAGAATTGTTGCAAAAAGTCGAGTCGAGCTTAGCCGCGGGCATCGATGCCGAGCAACGCCGCCGACTGCAGCGCCGCCACTTAGAGAACCAGTTGGGCACCGGCACGAACTATGGCGGCAAGAACCAGGTGTATTTAGCCAACGTCGCGCGCGAAATCGTCGATCGCGGCCACGAAAACATGTTCCGTGCCATTGCCCAGGGCCTGAGAATGGGCGCCGCCACGGCCGAATTGCAAACTGGAGGTGCTGCTGCGCGTATCAAGGCTGCTGCCCGCGAAACTACCGGGACGGGCTCCAATTTGGAAGAAGCCAAAGAGCTGCTAAACAGACATGTTGTTATGATCGAGAATCTTTACCGCATATTTACTGATTTGGGCAAGTTTAAGAGCCCCGGCGTGCAGCGGATCGTTGAGGATGCCACAAAGCACTATAAACTGGAGCTTAAGAGCTATATCAACGATGTGATTTCGCGACCCTTGGGCAAGATTATCACGTTTTTGAACCAATACGAATCGCGGGTCGGGCAAACTAAGCAAAAGGAGAGCGTGAGCGCCTTGAAGCGTGCCGTGAAGGGTTATGATAGAAAAGAGTTCCGCTCGGGTGTGGATCAGCTACGTAAACGGGTTGAAAAGCACTTTGCCGGGTCTGATCCTGCCGTGCGTACCACGGTATGGCGGGCAATTGGCGCGGAATACATGGCTATTTACCAGCGGTTGACGCGGATCGCGCAGATGCTGGACGCTATGAACTATATTGATTTCCAGGGCAATGACGTCTCGAGCGCGTTTCATTGACATTTGTATATCTACTTCTTTATCTTAGGTATTGTTTACTTTCGTTTCGTCCTGTCAGTGTAGCAGGAGGCCTATGGCCATATCGCGTACCGGCAGCCTGTCAATGAGAGTCGAATATGGAGCTATGAATGGGCCCCGTCTTAATGGGTGCTGGTAGGCCACATTATCAACGGTTATATTTATATCCTAACTAACTAACTACTTAAGGCGGGTTGGAGTCACATGGCATGGAGCTCCAACACGTCCTCGAGATTACGTAATTTATTTCAGGGTTTAGGGAGTGTATTTTTCAGACTGACTGCAGATGGGCGCCTCCACGAGTAAAATTGGCGGACGTGAGAGCTTGTATGCGCTGCTTGAAGTGAGCGTTGATGCCGACGCTACGCAATTGAAGCAGGCGTACCGTAAAAAAGCTCTGGAGCTACACCCAGACCGTAATATCGACCGAGTTGACGAAACAACCGCGATGTTTGCCAAAATTCAGGCCGCTTACGACCTGTTAACCAACGAACAAGAACGCCAATGGTACGATAAACACTTGCTGTATGGCAAATACACTGCGTATGACGGTAACATGACAACTTCGAGCGATGTGCGGCGGGTCACTGCTGAACAGTTAGCACTTAAACCGCTTGACTTCACAACAATTGCAAGATATTTTGATAAATTAAAGCACGAAGAGCAAGAAGCGGCATTTTCACAAGGAATTGAGGCTCCTGCGGCTTTGCTGGATGCGCCATCTTTCGGTACGCGTTCCGACAGTTGGACTTTAGCTCAGAAATTCTACGATGTATGGATGAATTTCAGCACTTTAAAAAACTTTTCATGGGAGGATATTTACCCGCTGCACGAATCCCAGGATCGGAAAACCCGGCGTAAGTTTGAACAAGAAAACAACAAATTAAGGGCCGCTGCTAAACGCGACTTCAATTCTGCAGTTAAGCAAGCCGTGGTGCTTCTACGCCAGAACGACCCCCGGAGGCCTCCTCGGGTTGAACGCAAAGCTAATGATCAATTGGTTGGTGAACGGCAAGCTGAACAAGCACGGAACACTGAGGAATTACGCAGTAAATATGTAGAACAGCCCTGGCAACAACCAGAAACCGGCGAAGACGAAGTCCCGGAATGCGTTGTTTGTGAACAAACTTTTGAAACCGAGTTTGATTTATTCGATCACCGACGATGCGCGGCCCATAAAAAGGCGGTGGCCGCTTTAAAACAACAAATGCTCGCCGAAGATGCTGCATTGGCTACGAACTCGTTGGAATCTATGACCCTTAAACCGAAACCTCTTGGCAAGGCCAAAGCAAAGGCCAAAAAGAAGAAGGAGGCGATGCATTTGTTGACATGTGGGACGTGCGGCCTGGAGCTGCCCGGTCCTGACCTCATTGCCCATAAGAAGCAAACAAGGCACCCATAAATGTGATATGAAACACACGTAAACAATAATGTAACTAAGGTGATCTATACGTTATTAAAAACCTTCGATGTCAGTGAGCACCCTCGTTGTGAATATTCACGTCTGAATCCGACTTTGCCTGAGTGTGCGCACCAGCATGCCGCGTTTTGTCAAGGTGCGACAAGTACGACTCGTCCACCCCCGTTATATAAATACCGTTAAACACGCCCAACTCGAACTGCGAAACCTTCTGGTTTGCAGGGTCCAAAGTAGCCCGGATGCATGCCTGCACAAGGTCCTCCACGGTTTGGTAAAACAACCCATCGCAGCCCAGCATGGCTTGAACATCTGGAATTGACTTGTTATGAGCAACCAAGGCCTGCGAATCGGCCAAGTCAATACCGTATATATGGTTAAACCGGATCGGCGGCGCACAGCTCGCTAAATACACCTTTTTAGCGCCGGCCTCGCGCGCCATTTGCACGATCTCAAACGACGTTGTGCCCCTTACAATACTGTCGTCAATAAGCAGCACGCTTTTATCATGGAACTCAAACCGGTTCGCATTCAGTTTGCGACGCACTGAAGATCTCCTTTCGCTTTGGTTCGGCATAATGAAAGTACGTCCAACGTACCGATTCTTCACGAACCCTTCGCGGTACGGCAAACCCAGTTCGGTGGCTGCCGCTAAAGCGCTGGGGTTTGCCGTGTCCGGTACGGGAATCACCACATCGATAAGCTCGTGCACCTTTTGATCACCGCCAATTACTTCCCGAACACGCTTTCCCAACGTCGTGCCCATTTCCAGTCGCGAGCGGTACACGGAGATCCCATCAATTACTGAATCAGGTCGAGCAAAGTAAACGTATTCAAAGATACACGGTGCATACGCCTTCGGGGGAACGACATCAGCCACCACCAAGCTGGGGACAGTGTCTTTGGTAACAATAACTGCCTGCCCCGGACCAATGTCGCGAATATTAGTAAACCCCGCGGATTCCAAGGCGATATTTTCACTAGCGAACATGTAATCCGTGCCGTTTTCACCTAATCTTTCACCGTAAACCAGCGGGCGGATCCCGTGGGCGTCCCGGAACCCCACTAAGCCGTACCCGGCGACCATGGCAACACAGGCAAACGCACCTTCAACCAATTCGTAAACACCACGCAGAGCTTCAACAATATCTTCAACATTGATCCGGCGTTTGTTTGTTTCCTGCAATTTCGCAGCAAAGACATTCAAAAGCAGCTCGGAATCGCTATCAGTGTTGATATGGCGGTGCACGACCTGGTCCAAATACTCTTTGAGCATTGGAGCGTTAGTTAAGTTGCCGTTATGGCTCAACGAGATGCCGTACGGAGCATTGACATAGAAGGGCTGGGCCTCCGAATTCGAAGAAGTGCCGGCAGTTGGGTACCGTAAATGGGCAATTCCCATGTTTCCAAACAAATTGTGAACGCGCGACTGCACAAACACATCGCGGACCATGCCGTTGCCCTTGCATTGGTACACCCGGCCCCTCGGTTCACAGGTCATTATACCAGCAGCATCCTGGCCACGGTGCTGGAGATAATGGCAGCCCTCAAGCAGTAAAGGAGCCGCTGAAACGTCGGGGGACGCCAGCAGAATTCCGAGAATGCCGCACATGCAATGAAATTTTACTGATTGGAAGTGAAAAATATCTAAGGTCACGGGATTCCCCGCACCCACCACAACTGGGCTACACGGTCACGGATATATACGCTATAACATAGGAACAAAAGGTATTTCCAGACGATAATTGGTGAAACATGATTATACGTTACACAATTCTACATTATACACGATTTTAGATACTGTGGTTCACCAAATATATACAACTTTAGTATCACCTGTTATGGTGCTACATGATATGGCTACTGAATTTACCTTACCCCAGCTCACCTACTCATCCTCGGTTCACCGATCAATCTAACTTATATATAGTGCCTAATACACACAATGTGCCAGCACCAGTTTTGTTTTCTTTTAATCTACCAAATTCGTGGATTTCTATACAGGTAAATTGAAAAAAATAGTTGATTCGACTTACTTTTAGACCAATTTGAATGCAAAAAGATTGGGATAGTATTCGTACCGGTATCATGGAGTATCCTGCCCTTATCTGAGGTGATGTAATCGCCTAGCTGGTTGACGACGAGCAACCGTGGAGACAGACTCCCTTGGAGGAGGGCGAGAGATTCGGGTAAATTTTAGAAAATCGAATTCAATCCTCCATAGAGCTCATAAGAGTATTAATGCATTGTTGGAAAATAAATACTGTGAGTACAGTGTTTGATTGCTAAATTTGCGGGTGGATTAGAGCTCTAAAATTTGGTCATATGCACGATAAGTAGTGTGCACTTTTTGCTCATTAAAACGTCCAATTTATACGATACCAAGTGATAATTTATACCATTTTAATCGGACAACTCTGTTAAATTATAGAGTTTTGTATCCACTTTATTCGCGGAGTTTTATGTGGGGAAATCCAGAAAGTGGTTGGTTTTAGCTATCTTTGACGTAACTGGAGCATGCATGGGTGACGCTAGTTCTCTCTAGCTTTACGGGTTAAGGGGTGACACCATATTGGTAGCGACTATATATTGCCAGTGTACGAGATACGCGCGGCGACATGTTATGTTTTTGAGAACTGCTGGCTACCATATTTATCTCACCCCAGGCTCACCCACTCAAACTCGGTTCTTTAATCGCTTTAATGCATAGTAGAAATACCATATCAGCGCCATCAACTTCAAAGCTTGTATAAATGTAGCTACATAGATTGCGATATACTCAAGCTCTTAACTATTTTTGGCTGACTGCACTGCTGAGCTGGGAGGCGTTCATGCTTATCAGGGTGAAGGGTCACCTCCCACCCTACCAAATGGTTAACAGCGTACGTTTCAACCAGGACAGCTCATTATTCACGGTGGCCCACTCCACCGGGTTCAAAGTATACCAATCGAACCCGCTTATTCTATGCGGCGGTCACGAGTTCGGTGCAAATTACCGGGTGGCCGTTGCCGCCGGCCTTAACCGCTCAAACTATTTCGTGCTCGCCGGCGGTGGCGGTGCGTTCCCCACCACGCGCGTCACCGTTTGGAACGAGCATACATCAACTGACAGCTCAATTGAGTTGCCTGGGCCAGTTCTTAACGTTCTTGTGTGCTCGCATGCGTTTGTGGCAGTGTTGCAGAACTCCGTGCACGTGCACAGTTTGGCCGCTCCACACACCGAATTGGCGAAGTATAACACGCACCCGAACACTAATGGCATTGCTGCTCTGTATGGCTCAACGTTTGTCGTTCCTGGAAGCCAATTGGGCGAGATTTTCGTGGGTGACATCACCGAGGATGGGTGCACGAAACTAGCAATTAAATGCCACCGCAGTGCCGTACGCGCGATTGCCATTGATGCTAAACACATTGCCACTGCTAGTGAGAAAGGTACACTGTTAAGGGTGCAAACCAGGGAGTCAAACGAGGTGCGGTGGCTACGCAGGGGGCTCGACAGGGCAACCGTTTGGTCGTTGGCATTGTCGCCTACGCGGTTAGTATGCCTGAGTGACAAGGCGACGTTGCATGTATTCAGTTTAGTTCCTGATCCGAAGGAACCCGCGAAGCACGAGGGCACGGATGCTCATGCCAAGGCTAAGGATGCTCATGTGGAGAGTGCTGTGAAAGAGGATGCTCATGAGGCTGCTGTTAATGCAGAGAATACTGGTGAGGCTGCTGGTGAGGCTGCTGGTGAGGCTGCTGGTGAGGCTGTTGAGACCAACGAAGCTGGTGCTGGGAACTCTAAGGACGCTAAGGATGGGAGCGACGACGAGGTGGTGCACAACGAGCGGCATGCATTAGCGAACGTGCCGTTTGTGCCGAAGTATTTCGGGAACGAGTGGAGCGCTTTGCGCATTAAGACCCGTAGAAAGACGGTGGGCGTGCTGGGTTGGGCCGCACTGGACACCATCATTGTTTTGCGGCCGGAAGAGGCACAATGGGAGAAGTACGTTGTGCATGACGGGCTCGCGCTTGAAGCGTACAGTGTAATTCGCTAGTTTATTTATATGAGGTTATCCTATTAATACGGTCAAGCTCGCATTATGTATCAGTGCATATCCCTTGTATCATGCCATAAGCCGTACTAGTAAAGGTGCAATCTACTCAATTCATTGCCGAGTTATAGCTGTATACTTTAATGCATTAGGGCTGCATGATCAGGGTAAGGACATGCTAGATATACATACGTAAGGCACACATCTCAACACAATTCACCTCCATTACATTACAATTAATCGATAACCTGGCACAGAACCTTGTTTTCAGTGTACGGGAAAATATCGCCATGGTGGTCCCGCACAAACCTGGCTGCCTCCTTCTCGGTTTTGAACCTTAAAAGGAACGGGTTCCCGCCGTACCGCACCTCACCAATCGGTAATCGCTCCACAGCCAAATCGTCGTCATCCAACAGATCGTAGTCCCACAACACCCTCAAGATCTGCTGGGGTTTGAACCCCACGGGCAGTCCCAGTACAAGGACATGTGCTCTCCTCGGTAACCCCTGGGGCACCTTCTCCAACAACGGGCTGTGGAACCCCCTGATTTGCGGGGATGTAAACTTCAATTTTAAGGGAAACCCACATATTTCATGGCCAATTGTCTCTTCGTAATATTTCATAGCATCCTCAGCGTTCTTAAACTCTAAAAAGTACCCCATCCATGGCGTCAAGTTGATGGGGTTCCTCGCTCGCGTTACGCGAAAAGGTAAATTCGGCGGTCCGACCCGTTCAAAATCCGATTGCGAAAAAGTGAGGTCCGTGCAGTACCAATAAAGTAAATGCGTGGCGTGCGTGGCGTGTAAATACTGGATTTTCTCCTGCGGAGCCACGGTGCCTCCACTTCCTCCCAATTGCGTCAATGCTGCCTTTTGCCGATCTGCAAATGACGGTTGGGAATTCTTGCCTTCAAATATCTGTTTTATAAACCCGCGAAGTCCCTTTGGTTTTGGTTTCTCTTCAACCATCCGCCTAGGCGGGTTCGGTGCGGGCACGGCATCTCGGCCGGGAGCCCACCTGGATTTAGGACGGTCTGATTTGGTGGATTTCTTTAAGGTTCTTGCATTATTGAGAGCATCCGCACTTGATTGGCGGTTGGCATTAGGAGGAGCCTCGGCTGTTTTAACCGAGGTTGAAATGGGTTCATTGTTACTAAATCCATTCGGCTTGTCACTCAAAGTGCGTATAAATGTACTGCTGGCTTTAACTGGGCCAATTAGGCGCCTATTACTGCCTAAAACTAGCCTCACCAGCATTGGTGGGTCCCTCCCCTCATTCCCTGCCCAGTAAGCCGGCCCCGCCAACCCGCGGGCCTCCCAACACCAGTACATGTATATCACGCAGATTTGAGGCAATGCCTTTCAAATCGATGTATTTCAAACAGAGTAAAGTAAAACTTATTCCCCGTAAATACTAAATAAATTGGTAACCAGGAAGTACTAAATGAGCCCCCCCCCCTCCCCCCCTGTATATCCTTAAAGGCAGGTTTGGGTCGCCTCCTTCCACCCACCATTTGTAACCTCCCCGGACAGTCGGGCTAAGTACCGCACCGCTGGATCTGGGCTGGTTATTGATGCCGCATTCTCAAATGTCATCCGTAAATAGCAAGCAGACAAATTTTCCCCGCGCGAACTCCGAAACATCGTTGCGAAACACCCAGGGTTTAACCTCGCCACTTCAACCCATGCAAAACGGCACAAACGTGCTTAATTCGCCGCTCAATTCCCCCTCACCTTTGAATTCTCCATTGCAACCTGCCCGCAGGCTCAGCACGGAGTCGCAGCGGGCCAACTCGTTCGGCATGCGCTCGTTTTCCAAACCGGGCGATTTCATGCCTCCACGGCCTCTTGCGGGCCATCTAACTGCGTCAATTGCACCTACTGGAGTGCCATTAACCAGCACATCGCCCTCAGCTAGCCTGGCTTCGTCGCCAGCTCGCACAGGAGTTGCATCGCCGAGTTTACCCATTCGCACCGATATCTGGTCGCCAATGTACCAGCAAACCAATAGGGGCAACTCTTTCGGTGCGTACGGCAACCCTTTTGATGCAGAACAGTACCGCACGGGCAATGCGGCGTGGGGGTCGGCAGAACTGCCGCGAAGGCGGTTACAGAGTTTCCCCAGTGCTGAGCCTGGTTTAGAACCCTTTTTGACATCAATTAGACCCGCTGTGGAGCCCAAGGCAGCTAAAACGCCGATTGGGTCGCGTACGGGCAGCAGTGTAGGCGCAGTTGGCACGGGTACAAGCATTGTACCACCAAATAACACGCATTCTAAGCAATTGCTCGATTTCACGGGCCCGGCAATCAGTTTGCTTGATAGGTTCAGCAGTTTAGGCGATGCTACACGCCAGGCTGAGCTTGCACGGGACAAGGAAACCCCCCGTAAGTTGTTTGCGAACCCATCTTCTTCACAAACGTCGCCTCAGGCCGTTACTGAACAGCTTGCGCCATTAACACTGGAACCAACTAAGGTGCCCGTGCCGGTTCCCGTGCCAGTTTTGGTGCCTGAACGCTCTTTTGAAAAGAAAGAACGCAGTCGTAAGAAACGCCAAGAATCGCCGTTTTTAGAGAAAATCAGGGCCGCACCGGCAGGGACAATGTCGCTTAGCGAAGTGTTGGGCAACATTGTGGAGGCCAGCACGGACCAGCACGGCTCGCGGTTCATCCAGGAGAAGCTGGCCGTGGCTCCTGCTGAATTGAAACATGAAGTTTTGACAGAAGTGTTGCCCGATGCCTTGACTCTGGCCACGGACGTGTTCGGAAATTATGTTGTGCAACTCCTGTTTGAAGTAAGCAGTGTCCCTGACCGACGCGCATTATGGAACAAACTAAGAGGACAAATGCTGTCGTTATCCCTCCACATGTACGGCTGCCGCGTAATTCAAATGGCGCTGATCCATTTAGATGAATTAAGTCGGTTAGAAGTGGTTGAAGAACTACGCGGCAGTGTCTTGCGGTGCGTTAAAGATCACAATGGCAACCACGTTGTGCAAAAGGCTGTCGAGCATGTCCCCGCCGCTGCCATCCAGTTTGTTTACGATGATATGTTGAACCAAGCACTGGCATTATCGGAACATATGTACGGCTGCCGGGTTATCCAGCGGGCCCTGGAGTTCGGCAGTTTAGCTACCCGCACGCGGTTGCTCCAGATTATTAGGGACAATATTGATACGCTGGTGTTGGACCAATACGGCAACTATGTCGTGCAACATGTTGTTGAACATGGTCCCCGCAAGGACCGCGAGTTGGTGTTGGAGCGACTTAGTCGTAATGTTGTTAAACTAAGCGAGCACAAGTACGCCTCCAACGTTATCGAACGGTGTTTCATCAAAAGCAGTCCGGCACAGCGCACGGCCATGGTCGACGCCATTGTCAATGGTAGTAAAGACGGGGGGCCGGCCGTGCTGGCAATGATGAAGGATCAGTATGCAAACTACGTCATCCAGCGTATTTTGGGCACTGCCAAAAATGAGGATTACGACCGGCTGTCCCAAGCGGTGAAGAAGAACTTGCCGATCATTCGCCGTAGCCATCAGGGTAAGCATTTGCTGGCAATTGAACGACGGCTAAGGTGATGTTGTAAATAGATTGTTAACTCGAATAGAGCACTGTAAATACGCAAATAGAGCAGCACACTGTGACTACTCAAACGCACACGTCCACTTCACTGGTTGAATTCTCAAACAAAGCGGCAGCCTCATTAAATACATATGTATGTGATTAATATAGCTCAGCACAGCACATTGCTTGTACAATGCGTATAAATGTAATGAATCGGTGTGGTTACACAAGCAAAGCAGTCAGATCACTCAATATCGTGGCCTCTTCATCCTCACTGAGCCTATCTTCTGCGTCCAATGCCAACACTTCCTGACCAAAATGATGCACGTCCTCATCAGCGACCTCCATTGCAGACAATGCGGCCTCTACGGCTTCAAAAATATCATTGGGCGTGCCTAAATAATACACCGGGTATTTTTTGGAGACCTCATTAAACCTCGCCACGAGTTTGCCGCACCTCCGGCGGTAATGATTCCTGTAATACAGGGCCAACCGAACTTCATTGACGTCAGGATAGTGATCATGCATCGTAATCAGCGCGGTTTTGTATTCTCGGCAAGTGTTGTTCCATTCTTCTTTTAAATGAGAGCGCTGACCACTGACTTTTCTCTCGATTTCCCGCTTTAGGCTACTCGTTACGTTCACTGCCTCGTAAACGTCGCCTTGCTGGTTACTGAATTCAGATTGGATTGCTTTATAAGTTGCAATGGAGTTGCTTGGATCACGGAGGGATGAAATTGCCCAATTCAAGGCGATGACTTCAGCGGAAGTTTCAGGCTCAGCTAATTCATATGGGCTCTCGTGCTCAGCTAAAACTTCATGTTCAGCTAAAACTTCATGTTCAGCGGAGGTTTCTAAGGCTTCATCTTTAACTGGAGCGGTAATTGGAGGCTGCAGTTTAAACAATTCCGAGTCGAATTCAGCAACTTCGGCCAAAAACCAGTACTGGTCGCGGTCGCCGATTATAACTTCGGCAACTTTCCTATTGGAGGATTCCTGGGGGCTCAAGCTTGCATTGTCGTCACCAAGCGGCATTGCGAGCCTCGTACCAGCAGTGGACTGGGCCTTCATTTGCTAATTTGATAGAATTGACCAAGAGTTTAGGATGGTTTGTTGGTTAACGGGACAGTGAGCTCCACCTTATGGAGCTATATATAGTACTGCTTCGGGGTAGGGGTGGCTGTGCACGAAATTACGGAAACCGGGTGGTGTGTGTTTGTTGATAGCGGGGTAAATTGCTGAATTAGGGACTTGAAGTCACCTAGCCGGTAGATTGACAATTTTTATTTGTAGTGCATATTTTTTAAAGGTTTATTTACGAGATTTGGGGGGTTCAGCTGCAATATTGATGAAGTTATTACCGAATTCCACCGTAAGTGAATATCACCATTTATCGACTAAACTGCAGTAGCCCTAGCCCTATCGTAATGGTGCAGCTCGTTGCCTCACGTGCAATAAAGCAGCCTTCCGAGAGGCCACCACAAAGTGCATAACTGCATCGTCAGAGCACTACCGAGTGGGGATACACTATTTAAAAAAAACTATCTTACTTCTGCGCCCGAAAAAAGGGCCGCTTGAGTGCCATTTTTCGCGGTATAATTGAGAGGTACTGCCGGGTGCGATTGCCATTCCACCGTCCCACCTAAGGGTCACCGCTCGGTCCCTGGAATAGGGTTATATCAAACGTATCATGTGTCAGATTCAGCGCAGTAATGGAGGCCTGTAATACTGACAACATATCACACACTGTTGGAGTAATTACCGTCAGGTGATCTCCAGTCCCTACTATATTAGTCCCTAAACCTTCCTATATACTTAACTTGATTTTACTGCGTAACTCCAGCACCAGTAGGTCCTGTTCCCAGCCACAATCTTCGACTTTTAACTGGCTGGCTTTGCCGGACACGAGGTACCGTTAACCTTGCGGCATCCCCTCTACTCCGATACACACCCAGCTACCGTATGCATGTGCGTAGTATGTAGCACACTAGCACGCATAACAAGGTAGCCTAAGTATCTTTCCTATCAGTTTCAAGAGCTTTAAGCCCTCCCTTGACACCCCTCCGAGTATAAGAAACGCCACCAAGCCTTGGGTTAGTAATCTAATTGCCTATTCGGGGGTGTTAATTATTTCGAGCAAGATACCCATGAGTAGAGGCGCGAAGTATATGCGCTTGGTAATCTAATCGTCTAGTCGGGGGGTGTGCATTATTTCCAGCAGGATACCCATGATCAGAGGCGAAGTATATGCGCTTAGTAAGCATCTCTTTTAGTCGGGGGTGTTCATTATTTCGAGCAGTACACCCATGGTTTGTTGGATTAATCCCGGACCCACCGCGAGGAATCTGTAGAAATTTTTGAAAAATCGAATTTATCCTCCATCGAACTGACAAGGCCTTTAATTAATTTCCGCGAAGAAATAATTGCTAGGACCCCCTTTTAGTTATAAATCAAATTGAGGATTAGAGCCGTGGAAGGTGTTCATATGCACGATAGGGAGTTTGCACTTTCGGCTCTATAAAGCGTTCAGATTGTACACCACGAAGTAATTATT
>JAJMBI010000036.1:0-82694 GCA_030572815.1 Starmerella asiatica | reverse complement strand
CCAACTAACCATGGGTATACTGCTCGAAATAATGAACACCCCCGACTAAATGTTCAAATTACTAAGCACCCATACGTTGAGCCATGGGCCATACAGCCAGCTACACGTAGGACTTCATGCCCCAGCTAATCATGGGCATACTGCTCAAAATAATGAACACCCCCGACTAAACTTTTAGATTTCTAAGCACCCATACGTCTAGTCATTGGCCATACAGCCGTCTACACGTAGAATTTCATGCGGGTCATGTTCGGCCCATTTTTGCCAGTCAGATAGCCCATATAGCCAGCCATATTCCAGACATTGCGTGTAGAATTATAATGCCATCAAAATAGAACAGATTAAGGAAATCCATCTGTTTCGAAAAGCAAGTTAAGTACGTGGGCGAGGTCGTCCCAGAAAGACGTCACATGAAAATCAAAGCTGAGGATGCAGGGCAGACCAGCGCGCGGTGTCCGTGCAAATTAGCATCAGAAGCGTATTTCGGAAACACATAGGCCAGCTCTGGCGCAATTACGAGCAAACCCGTCATCTCTCTAAATGGTAGCGTCGTGGTAGAACCACAACAACGTGCACTTGTGCTGCTCAGCACACCAAGGCCGACCAGTGCAAGCACATAGTGTGTGCAGCCTGTGTGCTGCAAAATAGGAATGCCATATATGACGCATAAGCTAACGGTTGTTCTTGAAGTGCACATACTGCCGCCACGCATTTGGTAGGGCCGCTACGACTTACTTGTGACAGCACAAACTCGGTCGAAGTGGCATCGTCTGCCAGTGTGGTGTCGTTGGGCACAGCATCATCAGTACCAACCTGCACTGTACGCAGCACCAGCAAACAACCTACCCGTCACCAATTGAACAATGCCAAGAATAACCTGAGCGTGGGTCAACTTATATGCCACAATGGTCGACCCAATCGCCAAGATAGCCACACATGTAGGCGACTACAACCTCGGCTTGACACGAATTAGAGACATATCGGTTGTAACACCAGCATATGACACCATAAGAAATGCCTAATGGACTTTCAACAAGTTTGAGCTGATCTTCGGAACTGCTATGTGTCCATTACGTGACCTATGATGGCTGCAGTGCACGAAATGGAGTGTGCAAGGCGTAAACGCGGGTAACTGCAGCTTTGCAAACCTACATAACGTTTGTGGTACCAAAAGCAAAAAGTAAGTACGGTAACTGTAAAACACATGACCACGCAGACCTGGACCCCGAACGTTGAAGACTGGATGGCTTATTGCCCTAATATTCTATGTACACAGCACGTAGCCTCAATGAAGTGACTCTTCTAGCAACATAATATATAAAGCAATGATAAAACCTACGCTAAAGCCACCGAAATTGCGGTGCAAGTCTTTATATTTAGAAACTTCCAACATATTGTAGGGTTAGGGCCAAACTGTGATAAATATAGGCTGTGCATATATACAATGAGGGTACGTGCAGCTGAAAAGTGCCAATTAGACTCTACAGCATACAATAAATCTAAAACGTTCTGGCGAGGATCCTTTCAGCACCGACAGGCGAGATCACTAGCATGTGATGCGCGAACCCTCAGCGTAATGTTAGTGGTTGTGGGATATATGTGACTTAAACTCAATACATAATGCCGGTGGTAATAAATATAACTTTAATCTAATAACAACTGGTTTAAAATGCCGATGTAGCGAGACTTGTTTGGGTGTCCCCAATGCTCTTGGTCAACGGTGGATGGTTGCAAATGTGCTTGCTGCTTTTGTGGAGAGCATGTGGAGTAATGCTAACCGCGTGCACCATAAGCGGCACGGGGCGCTTGAATAAATATAAACGTCTATAGAATCACCACTGCGTGCCAACGGTGATGGCCGCTGTAGGTGTGGGCTGCACGGCCTCGAAGTGCGTACGTAGCAAATGTGGGGTCGGTTCAATGCCCATTCTAGTGTAGAAATTGCGAACAACCGTGTCGCTCACGGTCAATTCGTCGAGTGTGGCATACACCTTGTCCATCTCGGCCGCCCACACCTTAGCAGGAACGTCTAAAGCGGCCCCAACCTGACCACCGCCCCGAACGCAACCGCCGGGGCATGCCATAACCTCTATATAATCAAGTAAATGCGGATCGCTCGCACCACTGATACCCGCACGGCCATTCACGATGCGTCCCTTACGTTTCAGTTTGCGTACCAAGTTCTGAATGTTGCGGAATCCATAAACGCGCGCGCCACGGAACAAAATCGCGCCGTCGTGCACAACGAGGTACTCCACATAGTCGCTATTTTTACCCGGGATTTCGCGTATCTCTCCATTGGCCTCATTGGCAGCCCTGGCCAGCATATATGCGAGGTACCCACCCGATGACGACCCCGAGTTCGACATCCACTGTTCATTAGCGGGCCAGCCAGCCAGTTCACGTTCAATTTGCAATGGTGGGATTTCGGGCAACGATGTCAAAAACTCGGACTGCAGTAACCCGACCAGCTCTTTAGGAGTGATAACCAAGTCGACTTCACGAGCGCCATCCAGAGCGAATTGCGGGCGAGCAGCCTCCAGTTTTTTGTCAAAGCACGGCATCACACTGACGTGATAAACCTGTGTGGGTGAGCATTGCAGCTCTTTGGAAATAAGTGTTTTCACCAGGTTCCCCGTGATCTGCTGAGGTGACCGAACAGTTGACAAGAATGGCAGCAATTCGGCATGCGTCTTTTCAGCAAACAGTGTCCACCCTGGACACACGCTGCAGAGCACGGGCGAGCCCCGCCGGGATTGTAATTCATGCCAGCCCTCATTGAGTGCCAAAGCCCGACCGATCTCGGTGCCTACAACATACTGGAACCCCAATTTATTGATGAAAAATGCTTTTAAATGCGCATCAATTGCATTAACGCTTAAATTGTAGGCGGTTGCGAGCGACACGCGCGCTTGGGGGCACACCGATGCGACAAATTTCACCGAGTTTTGTTGTTCTTGAATTTGCTTCAGCATTTCCTTAGGACTTTGCAATTCCACCAGCATCGCCTCAGAGCTGGTTATGCACCCGCTGCAGGCCAAACAGTCTTGCAAACTGATCTGGGCCGGCTCCAAAGCATGCCCGGCCTCCGTCGGCAACCCATCTTCGCCAATTGTGATTTCTGCATATTCTTTACTCTTCTCGATCTCAACGGGCTTTATACAAGCGACACCGGGCGCGATAAAGTCGTTGAGGTCATCTGCGGACAGAATAGCGCTCATGAAAAAAAGGTACGGGTTCGCCACAGGGTTTACGAATCGGGGCCGGGGCAATTACACCCAGCTTCCCATATGTACCTTCCCAAGCAATATGTACCTTCCCAAGCAATATGTACCTTCCCAAGCAATATGTACCTACCCAAGCAATATGTACCTACCCAAGCTATATTATATACTAATTGGTACTATATATACTTTCAGCACGAAGGAATTGGCGGCAGGCAGGTCCCACGTATAACACATGATACGCTTAAATATAAGCCTGATAGACAGATACCCAGTATAGGTATACTAGAACTAGTTGGTACCATGGCCCCCCGTAACCTTGTAATGAAATACTTATACAAGCGAATCTATGTTAAATAAGTACGGGGTGCTCGCAATGCAACTTTACTGCGAGGCACACTGCACGCCCTCAGTGTGGCCCTCATCGTCGTCCATCCTATCGTCATCACCCGAGGGAATCGCACTTGGCTCCATGTCGACCAATTCCACTTCCTCGGCGGCATCAACGTCCTGCATCGGCTCTGCAGGAGCAGGAAGCACCTTCCTAAGCAGCTCGACCTGTTCCGCACTAAACGGGGATTCCGGGAACTCGACATCAAACACAACGATCATGTTACCCTGGTGGTGCAGCCTCTCAATGGGCATACCCTTTTCTGGAATATACTTAACTGTTCCCGGTGGGGTAACTTTACCTTCCGGGAGCGTCACGTGATAAACTTCCCCATCCAGCTGCTCTATTTGGAAGCTGCCACCAATTAACGAGGTGAGCAAATCGATCTTGATGTGCGTGAGCAAGTCGTTACCCCGGCGTTCAAACCGTTCGTGTGGCTGCTCCTGAATCACAAACACGACATCTCCCGGCAACAAGTTCGGCCCTGAATCGCCCTCGCCTTCAAAAACAATGCGCTGGCCGTTCTTCATGCCGCGGTTGATGTGCAGCTCCAAAATCTTGGTTTCCTGCGTCGTTTTGTTGCCACGGCATACCGTGCACCGATCCTTGGGGTTCATCGTCTCGCCTTGAGCGTTACAGTCGGGGCAGGGCACCTGGTACTGCTGGATCATCGGGCCCATTTGCCGCGTCACGATACGTGAGCCTTGCCCATTGCATGTCTTGCACACTTTGACGTTCTTGCCACCTTGGCCGTCGCATGCCGCACACTTCACGGTCTTCTTCAGCGACATTTTCGACGATTTGCCCTTGTACAGATCCTCGAGCGTGACGCGCACGACGTGCGTGATGTCTTTAGACCGTTGGGGACCTCGTGGACGACGTGGGCCGCCGCCAAACATGCCGCCGCCGAAGAATTGCGAGAACAAATCGTCGCCAGCGCCCATTCCACCATTTGTGAGGCCGTCCATGCCAAACTGGTCGTACGTAGACCGTTTCTCTTCGTCAATCAACACTTCGTAAGCTGCAGTGACCTCTTTAAACTTGTCAGCGGCCTCGTGGTTCTCCGGGTTCTTGTCCGGGTGGTACTTCAATGCAAGCTTGCGGTACGCTTTCTTGATTTCGACGGTGGATGCGGTGTGCGACACGCCTAAAAGGTCATAAAGTTTAGTTTCTGCCACCATTTTACCAAAAAGGTCTTGTGTTTTTTTTTCTTTTCTTTAGGGAGTGTACTGGTTACTGAATTTTATACTTGGGGCAAGCTGGTGGAAACCCCGAAGGCTTTATCAATATATGGGTAGCGTTCGTGCCTGAAGATTTTGCATTTGGGACGAACACTTCTCGAACGTTCGTGAACTACCCTGCATCCCTGCCCGTACCCTACGCCGAGGGTTACCGCCACTGCTTTATCCATGTGGCAATTAAGGGCGGCTATTCGAGGCCGACTGATAATTAACATCAGTAACGATAGAGCATATACATAACATACAAATTTACCAGTACACTTGCCATCCATACTTATCTAACTGCCATTCATACCATGGCAGTCCTAGCTACCACATGGCTACCACAGGTGCCCTCACAGTGGCATATAGCTGCCACAGGTGCCCTCACAGTGGCATATAGCTGCCTCGGGTGCCTCATAGTGGCCACATAGCTGCCAGCTACTTTTTAACTACCAGATATGACCAAGTAATCTATGCTCCAGGCAATGACATGCAGCTCTAAAGATCTACCTACGCTGCCTTCCCACTCGACCCTGTCATGTAAACCAGTAATCGCCACTGTAAGTGAATTTATGTAGACCAGCTAAATCAGTAACGTAAACCAGTAACAAATGAGCGCTCTAAATACTCACAAATATATCAGTACACCTAAGTTGCTGCCGTAACTTCCCACTCGGTGTCAAACCTGTCAACAACCAATGCAGAGTGAATTTCGGCAAACCAGTACCAGCAACGATTGTCCTCTAAATACTTACACCTACCTAGTCGGCTGTCGGCTGAGTTACCTACTCTGCTTCCTGGGCTGAGCTACCTACTCTGCTGCCTGGGCTTAACCTCCCACTCGGTAATCTTGTGGATCTTCACACTCGTCTTCTTGTCTGGCGTGTTGAATTGGTAACCTTTTGCCCAGTCGTAGCCCTGCGCATAGGCTAGCAGCGTGCCCTGGGCATTAAAGGCTATGGCCGTGATTGGCAAGTCATTGGCAGGACGCATTGTCCCCACTCTGTGCCGATTAACTGCATCCCAAACAGTTAGAGTGCCGTCCCCGCCCGCGGTAGTCAGTGTGTTGAAAGTGGGATGGAACGTCAAGGCTTCCACACAGTAAACATCGTCGCATGTCCGCGTGGGTCCCAATTTAGTGGGTTTGCGGTGGCATTTAAAAGTGAAATTAGACGATGGCGTAGGCGGATTCACAAATTGCAGGGCACAGCGGCCCTCTGCCGAGCCAATGGCGAACCCGGACCCGTCGGCTTGGCATGCCAGGGACTCGGTGTTGCTCTTTAATGGTGAAACCACCGTTTTGAAAATGACACCGGGGTTATCCAAATTTACTAATATGACTTCTTTGTTGGCACAAGCAACGGTAAGCAGCCGTTTTACTGATGAAATGCGCGTCGCACGGTCGGGCAATTGCACAGTGGCCACGGGCTGTGGCGACCGCAAATCCCAGTATTTCAGCGTTTTGTCGTGTGAAACAGAGGCCACCATCGGCTGACCAACATCCACGCTGGCCACACCGGTTACGGGACCGTCGTGGGCCCCGATCTGCACTGACTGGCCCGTGGCCAAATCATAGCTCCGCACAGCGTTGTCGCTGCCGCCGCTCACCACTTTGGTTCCATCGGGCCAAAATGATACGCTTAAACACACGCCTTCGTGGCGGTACATCGCACGGCCCTGGGCGTCACCGGTCGCACTGTTCACCTCGTACAGCCTGACTGTTTGGTCCCACGACGCCACGGCCAGAATATCCGCAACGGGGCTCCATGCTAAACAACTAACGGTGTCCTCGGGCGGCTGGGGGGCGTCACGGTCCTGATTGCTGGCGATGTCCAGCGATTGGGGCCTTAAGGACGACATCGTTAGTTGCCAACGTAAGCCATCGGGACATTAGGGGCCGGCCGGGGACCGGCGGGGGGGGTGCCAACGCTGATTAAGTTTAAATATTTGACATTAAAATGTATTACGCGTGATAGAAAATATATACTGATAATATGGAGCAATTTGAATAAGTGTTTGTACGAATTGAAGGGGCCATGTGGCAGCTGTATACCTGAGGTGGTGTGGGACGGTTGGACGCTAGGGATAGCGTACCTGATATGGTCAACGCATCACCCCTGGGGACTATATGTAGGTAACAACATACAAGGCTTAAACATTCCAATATATCATTATTATACAGCTCAGTCTCCTGCCTCAGGCGTTTACTAGACTGAAATGAACTGCCAGCCTTGGATGACACCGTATACGTGTTGGGACGTAGGTGCGTGGTTTAGAAGCTACGAATGGCTCAAAAGAGTATATATGAAAATATGGAGATAGATGTGTTTATACGAATTGTAGTGCTCTAGTGGCAGCTATATACCTGAGGACGTGCGGGATGCGTGTTGGGACGTAGGAGCGTCACTGGCCAAGCACTTTGTCAATTCCACCACTACAAACATCATCCACTTGAGAATAACCACTTAGAAGCTTGATACTAATTATATATCCAATATAAGCAAAGGACTATGCCACTTCTTTATGATGCTACTGTATTCCCGCATAAGGTCGCTCAGCGTGGCCAGCATACAAGCGGCAAAGACGCTGCCATATTTCGTTCCAAGGCGCGGCGGTTCACCGATCATAAGCACGCACGACACGCTCGGCACCACCATCGGCTGCCGAAAATGCAAACCCGCGCTGCTTTCGCATGCGGGCGATCTGACGGACTTTGCGAATTGCGCGCTGAAACTGCACCGTTTGTGGCCGCTCGTCGTTGATCTTCTGTTTTTGGATCTCTTGCACATAGTGATAGTACTCGGGTTTGTACATGCGGCGCCAGTACTTCCACGCAACGTCACGCAACAAGCATGCGCACGGCACAAGGAAAATAAGGGCCCAAAACACCGTTGTTGGGTACAGTGCCGACGCCACACCGAGGTTCTCGGGACCAATGCGGAGTTTGGGCCCGACTGTGGTGTATAGCGGGTAACACAGAATCCATAGCACGGCAGACCCGGGGATCGCAAACAACGTCCACGTGTTCCACACATTCGTGATCAGTGCCGCCTTACCAAGGGCCGTGAACACGCAGGCCGTGTACATGGCGCCGCCCCACGCCCAGTGGTTTGCGACTTTGCCGTTGCTCAACACGTTGAACCCATAGTACGCACCCAAACTGAACCAATAAACAACAATCGAGTGGTATATTCCGTTTAAAATCCATTGCCAAAACTGCAGTGTGTTCAAAAACACCCCGCGCTGGCCCAGCCGGTATAGTTTTGGGTACCTATTTAGCAGCCGCGCACTCACGAACTGGTCGAGCACACCAATGGCGATTGGCGGTAATGCTGTGCTGAACACGTTGTAGAAAGTGAACGTCCAGGACTCATAAATGCTCTCGCCAGAGAACCCATTGTAGAACACGTACCAGAACTGCGTGACGTACAGCGCGATATTTTTGTAGAACGAGTATAGGATCGCGCGCGAGAGACGGTTGTAACTCCACATGCCATGCACGAGAAGTAGCCGCCGGAGGTAGCGGAACTGCGCAATTGCCACATCAGCACTGCGGGCTGCCTGCTGACCTTCCAAACCAGAAATCCCGACCCCGACATGGGCGGCCTGAATCATTGATACGTCGTTAGCGCCGTCGCCAATTGCCAGCAGCAAATCATTCTTCAACTGCTTCTTGGCAAGCCTCACCACCAGTGCCTTTTGCAGGGGTGACACACGGCAACAAATAACTGCTTTGCACATCACGGCCAGTTCCAGAAACTCAGCGGCAATCTCCGCGTTTAAGGCGTACTCTAAACTGCGCCCATCAATCACAAGGGCCAACACATCGGATTCTAATTGCAAGAAATCATCAAGACCGCTACCGTTGTTGCTGTCAGTGGTTGCGGCCACCTGGGCCTGTACACGCCTCAAAATATCCAATTTGGACTGGATGTTTTCGCGAACCCCTTCAAAGCTCGACTCATTAACACTAAGAATGCTCATATCTTCGCTCAACAGTTTCGAACTCATGCCAATGTTGATAGCAGTTTCTTGACGGTCACCAGTCAATACCCAGATCTTGATGCCGGCATCCTGAAGGGCAGCAATTGTTTCAGGCACGCCCTCTTGCAGCTTGTCTTCAATGGCGGTGACGCCAACAAGGTTCAAGTTCTGTTCGATCTCGTTGGAAACTTGGGCCAGTTTTTGACTACGATTCTCCAAAGAAGTGGCAGCTGCATGGTATTTCTTCACCCAGACGTCGTATTCCTGCTGAGGCACTTCACGCTCGGCTAAACACAACGTTCGTAGCCCCGTACTCGCAAAGTCCTCTAAGGCAGTAGTAACCTCATCCTCCTGAGCGGGGTTTGCCAACCGTTCAAAGATAACCGTGTCAGCACCCTTGGTGAAAATCCGGATCTTGCCGTCGGGGCACCTTAGAATTGTACTCATGCGTTTACGCGACGACGTGAACTCACACACCTGCAGCAGCTCGTATTCCTGATGGCCCAGGGGAGTATCGATGGTTAACCCATTAGGAGACCGCGATATAAATGGGATCCCCAATGACGCACAACCTTCTACAAGGGCACCCTCATCCGGTGATGACGCCTGATACTCCAATTGACCCTCTTCGTTGTGGGATGGGATAACTGTGTGACAAGTTGCCAAAATCACAAGGAACATCATGTTGGCTGGGGACGCACTGCTGAAATCATCGGTAAACGGGAGGTAACTCTCCTGCTTTTCTTCCGGGATTTCCCTAGCGTAAGTTTGACCTCCAATACAGCACGCCTTGAACTCCATGACGTTCCGCGTGAGCGTTCCAGTTTTGTCACTGAAAATATACTTGATCTGGCCCAGCTCATCAACCAGGGACGATGTACGGCACACAGCTGGTTGGTCAGTACTGGCCTCGTACATTTCCAGGTCGCTAGAAATAAGATAGCCCAGCCAGAACTTGATAACATCCAGGGTGACAAACAACGAGATCGGCACAAGGTTAGAAAACAGGATCCAGTATGTGAGCAAATCGTTGAAAAACGTCTTAACCCCAGTTGTGGATCCTAAATCCAGATACCATTTTGTTTTACGCCACTGGTGTAGCTTGATAACGTTACCTACTGACGACAACACGGCCATGGTAATGAGGAGAATAAACAGGTAAATGATCTGCAAATCGAGCATGTACTCCACCGCGGTGCGTTTGATCGGCGTGGCCGTCGCGTTCCGCATCAACTTTGTTTCGTGGCCTGTGAAGATAACCACACCGTTGATCCAGCTTGTGTTGCGCAAAGATGTACCTCGCAGCAGCATCTGGTCGACGCCCAGTGGCATAATGGCTCCGCCATTAGCGAGTTTCAGAGTAGCCTCGTATGTATACAATGACGAATTCGGCTGCTCAGACTCAATTAATGAACCCGTGATGTTGTACAAGTCCATTTCAGTACGCAGGGACTGTGTTTCCGGCTTAGCTTGCTTGATTTTCAAGTTCGTTTCTCCATCCAAGTTCGCCGTTTCAATGTAACACAACCCTTTCGGTTCTGAAGTGGATAACAGCGCGACATCTGCGGGCAGTGGCTGCTCGTGCTCAATATGTACAACATCACCGACCCTCAAATTAGCCCATTTCTTCTTTTCCCAAGCTCCGGACCGCGAACTTAGGACATCTACTTCTAAATTATTGAGCTCGCGGTCTCCGAGCCACCGTTTCCAATCTTCTGCCAGCTCTTTTGTGCCGGAAACGACTAAAACCACAGTTAAAGTGCCCACGGTCGTCCAGCGGTTCGTGGGGCTGACGTTCGGCACTTGTTGAATGAGAGCGGTGGCCAAAAAGAACAAATTGGCGTACTTGCTGAACTGTTCAAACAAGAACTTCGGTAAAAATGTCGCGAAGTTGTACTTCGTTGTGGAAATGTAGTTCGACGAGAAACTTTTGCCAGAAACGGTGTCATTGACGTACACCTCTCTGATGTGATCGCGACTTTGCGGACCATAAACGTCTTTACGTCTTAAAATATAGTACTGCCACAGCTTCCGGATGTCGAAATTGCGACCGTTCGCGGTTTCATTGCCCGTGGGGGCCACATACTGGGAGTACCGGCTGCGGCCACTTACAGGATCCAAGTCTTCCAGCTCATATTCGCTTTCAGAATGTTCACTACCGGCTTGATTGTCCTCAGCGGAGTAAAACGGGTTCGAAACCGGTTGATTGGAAGGGGCGGAAGTGTTAACGAATGACACCGGATCCTCGGCAAGGTCATTAGTTAAATCATCAATGCTCAATTCGTCTTCATCGATGTAGTAACTATGGCTTTCATTCGTGTTTGCTGCGGGTGAGGGCGGTATGGCATTCTGCTGCGTGGAAACGGGTTTAGCCGCGGCGGAGCTGTCAGTTAACAGATCTACGAGATCATTTTGCTGCGAGCGTGGTTGTGAAGATGGTTGTGGGCTGTCCAGCAGCCAAAAATCGTCTTCGGACCCAGGCATTCTTATGGCTGTTAACGCGTGTCCCGATGGCCCTTCCGTTAGGGTTTGAGATAGCTCTATTCGCCAGCAGCTTGCGTAGTCAATGCATAGATATATATAGCATATATAGCATATATATATATAGCATATATAGCACATATATATATATGCTAGATTAAGTAGGTATTAGCATCCTTTTGGAAAAGGCATTGGACGCAATTGCGTGGAGCACATGTTCAGCGTTGAGGGGCTACGCGCTTAAGGTGGTGCCGCGCCCAGAATCCGGGGTTACCAGGCAGGGACGCCATACGCTCGATGACTAACACTCTAGGGCTTTGCTTTTGATGTGAGTGAAAAATTTGGGCGAATGTGAAAACTTTTCACTCTGCACTCACGTGACGAACTCATGCCGGGCTGGGTTCGCCCTTGAACAAACCTGCAGCTGCTCACAAATTATCCATACGAACCCGTTTCATACAACCAAATGGCTCGTCGTACTAAGAAGGTTGGAATCTCCGGTCGCTACGGTGTCCGTTACGGTGCCTCGCTCCGTCGCCAGGCCCGTAAGATTGAGCAGCTTGTCCGCACCCGTTACGAGGACCCGTTCAGTGGCAAGAAGAACGTGCGCCGTGTGGCCGCTGGCATTTGGTACTGCCCCTCCAGCGGCAAGACTGTGGCCGGTGGTGCTTATTCTATGACCACTTCGGCCGCCACCACTGCCCGCTCGACTATCCGTCGTTTGCGTGACCTCGCTGATGCGTAAATGCATCTTTTTTATGTATTGATTATGCATTGGTAACATATCCATTAATTTAAAACTAAAAAATTGATAAAATCTTGGATCGGCTAAAGATAAACTACAAAATGTGCGTTTAAGGCGCTTTTCACATTTTACTTTGTTTTGCAATACTCGACTTGACCTTGCAGCACTCGATTAGCAAGCCGACCCCGCTCGTCTCGATTGCGACTTTGAGGTTGTATTCTATGTGAGACATCAAAGGTATGTACCATGCATATGCCCAGGGCGATTCCGTGGGGAAGGGCTGAGGTTGGAGGATCTGCAGGAATCCCAGCACTTGCGAGCATATGCATTGCTGAATTGGTGCGAAACCGTTTTAGCTGCTAGTTTAAAGATTCATGTATCTGTACAAATTTACAATTTTCACATTGCCATGTGGTCCGTGGATCCTGTAAACGTGAACACATTGCGCTAAACTTATTAAAAAATCTAAACTACACGCTTAGAGTTGGCAAAGATACGCACGTAGTGTTTATTTTCGACGTACTCGGCATGCGATCCGCGCATATATGCGGGTAACTCCGCTGCACTGCGCCCCCACTTCTTTTTCGGCTATTTAGGGATTCTATGAATTGCGTTTCACATTCCTCGTAGTGGGATGTTCTTCTGCGCGGTTATCCTGCATGCGCAGCGATTATGCTCGGTGAGAGGTAGATCAATTTTTACCGATATGCAGCCTATGCATATATCGCCAAACTGAGACATTTGCGCGGACGTAAGCACGCTTTGAAATGCAAGTTAGATCTCGCGCAACTTGCGGACGGTAAAATACGGGATATATAAGACACCTCCTGCGTCTTTGATCGCAAAGTTCTCATTTTGTTCAGATCTAATCTATCATTGAAGTTGATAGGGCAAGTGGACTGCATCGATCTGCATTGACTAGTAGTATTATACCCTGCACGGAGGGAGACCAGTAGTAGGTCGGCAGACTAGTACGTTCATTTCGTTCAGCAATCCCCAATCGGCTTTGTTTAGAAAGCGGTATCCGCTAACAATATTTGCATTTTTTAGGGGTTTCGGGCTTTCCCGCCTCTTCCTTAAACTTTAAAAAAAACAAACCAAAAAAAAAAAAACATCCAGCATTCGTTCATTCCCGGCAGTCCCAGTATTTCTACAACTGGACATAGCCACAACCCCACAACACCAAAACAAACTGCCCCAGATTGCTAAGCGGGCCCCATCGAGAAGGCAAATTATAGCGGTGTGCGGCGCCACGGGCTCAACCCATAGAGAAAAGCCCTTGCCCTTACACGTATCTACGATCCTCCCCCATCTACGATCCTCCCCCATCTACGATCCTCCCCCCTAACCCTCACCATTCCCCGTGCAGCACGAAGGCGACGACCGTTGGGAACGGCCCCGCCTAACCTGCAGTGCCCGACGCGTTCTTTATTAGTCACAAAAATCGCGTTCCTGCCGTCAACAATTCCCACCACCAGAGCATCACGGCGACTAGATCTCCACCCCACGGGCCTCGTGTCCCCAATTTCGCACCCCGAGCGCACCTTTTCACCTTCTACACCGGGCGCTTCCCCCCAGATCCCTGAAAACCACCCCCGCAAGGGTGAAATGGATCCTTTCTCCACGGCCCCCACGCCCGGTCACCGCTCGATGCGGTGGTCTGCGGGCAAATCCGACGCGGTTTCGAACTCCAATTTCGGAAAATCGAACGTGGGTTTGCGTAGATCCACGGGCCTGCTCAATTTGAGCCTGGAATCGCCGAGTATCTCAAGGCCGGAAAACATCGATTATGACGGGAGTGTTTCGCCCACCACACCGACGCCGCTGCCGCTAACGAAAAATTGCGACATTCCACCGCTTCCGTTCGCGGCAAACCGCGGCAAACTGGGCTCAGTAAGTCCCCGACGTAACCTGTACGATGCGTCACTGGACGCGTCAATGGACGTCTCTTCTACGGCTTCCATGGAAAATTCGCTGAGTACAGTGGATACCTCATTAGATGATGCATTTGATTCGCCGTTTGACTCTCCGTTTGGCGCTAATTTATCGGGGCCGCAACCTTTGGTGAAACGCGGTCTCGCACCTTCCTTGAAGCGTCCACACCCGTTCAGTAGTAGCAAGCCAGCAAAGGGCGGGTTTTTGGCGCGATCGAGTGGCACGCGGCACGATTTAGCATCTTCTAAACGGCTGCATGCGGACCGGTCTGATAACGGGTCGTTTCAGGGCGCGAAACCCGTGCAAACCGCGTTTGTTTCCAGTGGTTTGCTGTCCAAACGGTTTGTTTCCGATAGCCCGTGCCCGCAAGTTCCGGAAACCCCATGCAAACGCGTTCCCGGTGGCGACGCTTCCAATACTTCGGGGCCCAGTATGACTTCAGAAACTATGTTGCAGAGCAATACCGCCCCCCAGGAACGGCTGCCAACTTGCAGTTTAAGC
Source organism: Starmerella asiatica (assembly GCA_030572815.1). Classification (NCBI taxonomy): domain Eukaryota; kingdom Fungi; phylum Ascomycota; class Dipodascomycetes; order Dipodascales; family Trichomonascaceae; genus Starmerella; species Starmerella asiatica. The sequence continues at coordinate 68,210 of JAJMBI010000036.1, read as the reverse complement.
GAAAGACTGCAAACTGTACCGGCGAGCCACGCTTTGTATGAAAACGCCGCAGCGGAGACGTCGACGAGTACGTTGTACAGTGAAGATTCGCCATTGGTTTTGCACCGCCGCAACAAATCCAATGCCTCGCCTTTGAAAAATGTTGAGAGCGACTTCAGTGGCGTCGCGCCCACTGACCGATTACAGCGGTTCAGCATCCACAACATCGAAGAGTACGAACCGCCAGAAACACCTACGCGATTTGGCACGGGAATGCGCACGTCCACACCTTTACCGCGCGCACAGCTGCGGCGGTTGTCCCACCGCTCAAATACGAACCTATTACGGCCATACGACATTGAAAGCAACGCGAGCACAGTACGCGACGCGCGGCGCGACGCGCGGCGCGGGTTGGTCGGCGTGCTGCAGTCGGCAGATCCCTCAGATTCGCTGTCTATATGCCCTCCGGATAGCATTGATTCGACTTTGTTGCTGAACTCATCATCGTTGAGTGACGCCAGTATGGGTGGCAGTCCACAAACCCCGCGGACTGAGGAACGTTATCACATTCAGGACCGGATTTCTACACACCTCATAGCTTCGGCATCAATGGAGTCACAATCGAGCCCGCGACCAAAGCGGTCTATGCGGCTATTCAGCTTGCGTAATGGCAGCCAACCTTCGCTGGCCGATACCGACAAGATGGTTGATGATACTGATGCCGCAAAGGTTATCCCCAATGCCGCAAAGATCCCCAATGCCCGCCAAGATGGGCCCGTTATTAGAGTGCACACCCCATTGAACATGCGCGAGCACGTACCACGAACACCCGGCAGCAGTTGTGTGGACCTGACTTACCACGACTCATCGAGCTTGAGCATGCACGGTGACGTATTCAGCAATGGCACTGCCACTCCTGCCGTGCCTCATCAGAATAATCATAGCTTTTCGCGCCATTTGGATGATGCGAACTCGTCGCGGCACCTATTATTTGATGAACACCTTTCCAGTCGGTTTGATCGCGTGCAAAGTGCCGTGCTTGGCGAGTTCAGTGCGGTGTTTGTGGTCGTTCAGGGCAAGCAGCGGTTTGCCGTGAAGCGTACGAAGCGGCCAATTTTGAGTCAACGCGATCGGCTGCGCCAGCGTGAAGAGGTCGATATCCTCCGCACGCTGTGCAGCTCAAACGCTAAGGACGCGGCTGCTGCAGACGCGTCCGCTAGCCACATTGTGCAGTTCGTTGATGAATGGGACATCAACAGTTTTGGATACATCATGACTGAGTACTGCGAGAACGGAGACCTGAGTAGATTTTTGGCCGCCCAGGGTCGCGTGTCGCGACTTGAGGAGTGGCGCGTTTGGAAGATCTTGGTAGAAGTGTTGCAGGGACTCGCCGTAATTCACAGCCACGACATCATACACCTAGATCTTAAACCGGCCAACCTGTTTGTTACCTTTGAGGGCCACCTGAAGATCGGCGATTTCGGTATGGCTACGCGCTACCCTGTCCCCGTCGGGTTCGAGCGCGAGGGCGACCGCGAGTACATTGCTCCTGAGGTGCTCGAGCGCCAGCTGTACAGCAAGGCTGCCGATATTTTCAGCGTGGGGCTTATGATGGTGGAAGTTGCCGCCAACATCGTGCTTCCTGACAACGGCGTACACTGGCACCGGCTGCGCAGCGGCGATTTGACCGATGCGGGGCGCCTTAGTAGCGGCGACCTGGCAGCTGCGTCAGTATCTGCCAATGCCATGCATGCTGACGGTGGTAATATACCGCGTTCAGTGCCGCCTTGGGCCCCGCGGTTTTTGGTTGATGGATCGTACCTTTTGGACCGCATTGTGTCGCAGATGCTGGCCCCGCAACCGGAAAAGCGGCCCTCAGCTGAGCAGCTGCTGAGCATTCCCGAGATTGAGCTGGTGAATGTGCGCGGTCAGGCCGGTGCAGTTGTTTACGAGGGCGAGTATGGTCCTGAACCTGACGAATGCGGTGAAGAGACGGTTTGGCAGCGAGCATGACGAATATCCAGAGGATACCATAACTGAAGGATACCGCCGTGTCAGGGATACTATCAATACCATGAATACCATGAGTGATACCACGGTGCCTTAGGCACCATGAATACCTTAGGCACCATTGATGCGTGGACATGGATACCATACCGTGGACATGGATACCATAATACCGTGGACGTGGATACCATGGATACCATAATACCGTGGACGTGGATACCATGGATACAATGTACATGGATACAGTGAACATGGATACAGTGTACATGGATACCTCGGCATGCTGAACGTCGTGACAGCCCCCTTAAGTGGCGCGTATTTATTATATTTTTTTATTTATATGTACAGTACTTTCATATTATACCTTTATAGCCAGTTTACTCGTAAACCCACGAGGCAATGGGAGAGGCGTAGCTGTGGACCTCGCCCTCCTTGAACCACAAAGCGATCTCCTTCTTGGCCGACTCCACCGAGTCCGAGCCGTGGCAGACGTTGCGGCCAACATCAATGGCGAAATCGCCGCGGATCGTGCCGGGGGCCGACTGCAGAGGGTTTGTAGCGCCCAAAATGGTGCGGCCAGTCTTGACGACATCCTTGCCCTCCCAAACCGTGGCAACCACGGGACCAGAACGCATGTACTTAAGCAAGCCGGGGAAGAAAGGCTTCGACTGGAGGTCGGTGTAGTGCTCGCGCAAAAGCTCCTCGGAAGGCTCGGCCATCTTCAAAGCGACGAGCTTGTAGCCGCGGCGCTCGAAACGGGCCAAGATCTGCGAGACGAGGCCACGCTGGACGCCGTCAGGCTTAATCATGATGAAGGTCTGCTCAGTGTTCGACATTTGTAAAAGTTGTGAAGGTGGAAAAGTGCCAAATGGGAAAGCTTAAAGTGAAAAATTCAAGGGGGTAGGAGGAGGGAGTGGCACGTGATCAGTATCATCACGTGGTTATCTGCCCTTTCCCCTACGCACGTGTTTCCTAATTATACCCTGCGCACGTGTCAACCAGTAACCACCCAGGGCACGTGTTCTGGCCCACCTCAATCGTGTTAAGCGTTGGGAGACCCTTCACCCGCTGAGTGCAGATCGATCATGCGTCGGAACCACGCGAGTCAGTGTTTTACGTATTGCATAAGCGTGTTTGGGCCGGCACGCTTCGCCCAACAACTTTCGCGGCGCATCCGGGCAATAAAATATCTCGCTGATCTGTGGCGGGGTATATAGGGCCACTATATCCAAGGCAGCTATAAATACTCTATACGAAATCAAACAATAACCTATTACCAACCACCCGTTTTAGTGCCGAGCACATTGCGCTTGCTAAACTATGAAAAACACCTCAATGAACCACGTCACTGTTGATAGCTGTACTCATGGGTTAGGCGCCGTGCAGTGTATAGCAGCGCCGTTGAAGGGTACGGGCAGATCGGCTTGCCCATGTACATTTAGGCGGCGTGGATGCGGAAAATGGGTGACAAAAAGCAATCTGCGGCAACGCATGCACCTCGCGAGCCACACGCAATCGTATTTAAAGAGCGGGAAAGGCCGCACCGTTTAAAGCGCACGGTTGCGGTTTCGGCACCCCAATAGGTTACTATGATGGTGAATAGCGATTGAGCACACGTTATATATTAGCACTTTAACCGAGTACATTCTCGTGCTAAAGTGGGCCTCCCTGACCGGTTCGACTCGGTGTTGCCCTGCGCTACGCATACCATACGATAGCTAGCGCACCCCAGCCCTCCATGCACTCCCAATGACAACTGAATTTTTTTTCAGACCTGTAGGCTGTAGGGCCCGGCTGCAGCCGCGTGAATAATTTAAGAAGTATATATAATTGACCTTCGATCCAACCTTTTTAAAAAATACCTCTTCAGTTTTTTTTTTCGTTACCACTCCCACACTGAACTGAACTTTATTGTTATTAGTCTTTTCGCAAGATGTATCCCACGTCCGACTACCCCCGTTCGATGCTGCAATGGATCATTTCCCTCGACACCGAGGCGAAACCCGAGCTGAACCTGCGTAAAACCTCGATTATCTGCACCATTGGCCCCAAAACCAACAATGTTCCCATGCTCACGGCCCTCCGCAAGGCCGGCTTAAACATTGCTCGCATGAACTTCAGCCACGGCTCTTACGAGTACCACCAAAGCGTTGTGGACAACTGCCACAAGTCGCTGGAAGAGTACCCTGGCCGTGGTCTTGCCATTGCCCTTGACACGAAAGGTCCTGAGATCCGCACGGGTATGACGAAGGAGGAGAAGGACTGGCCCATTGCTGCTGGTGCTGCAATTACGATTACCACCGATGAGAAGTATGCTGATCAGTGCGATGCCAGCATTCTCTATCTCGACTACAAGAACATCACGAAGGTAGTTGCCCCCGGCCGTCCTGTGTTCATTGATGATGGTGTTTTGCAGCTCATTGTTAAAGAAATCGTTGACGACCACACCATCAAGGCCGAGGCCTTGAACAGCGGCATGATCTCGCCCCGCAAGGGTGTGAATCTCCCCGGCTCGGATGTGGATCTGCCCGCGCTTAGCGAGAAGGACAAGAAGGACCTTGAATTCGGCGTTAAGAACAACGTCGACATGATCTTTGCGTCGTTTATTCGTACCGCTGCTGACGTTCGCCACATCCGTGCTGTTTTAGAGGCTGCGGGGCCCAACGGTAAAGGCATCAAGATCATTTCGAAGATCGAGAACCACCAGGGTGTTCGCAACTTCGACGAGATCTTGAAGGAGACTGACGGTGTTATGGTTGCCCGTGGTGATCTTGGTATTGAAATCCCGGCTCCCGAGGTGTTCCTCGTGCAGAAGCAACTTATTGCCAAGTGTAACATTGCCGGCAAGCCCGTTATCTGTGCTACGCAGATGCTTGAATCGATGATTGTGAACCCGCGCCCGACCCGTGCTGAAGTTAGTGATGTCGGCAACGCTGTGTTGGACGGTGCTGACTGCACGATGTTGTCCGGTGAAACCGCCAAGGGTAAGTACCCTGTCGAGGCCGTCAACACCATGCGGCAAACGAACCTTATGGCCGAGCACACGATCGCGTACCGCAACGTGTTTGACGATATCCGTGAATTGACGGTGTTGCCCACTTCGACGGCCGAGACCGTTGCCATTGCCGCTGTTTCCGCATCGTTCGAGCAGCGTGCCGGTGCCATTGTTGTGCTGTCCACCTCGGGTTCCACGGCCCAGCTGTGCTCGAAGTACCGCCCGATGTGCCCGATCATCATGGTCACGCGCAACGAGCGCACGGCCCGCCAGGCCCACTTGAACCGCGGCGTTTACCCGATGGTGTTCCCTAAGCCGAAACCTTCAACGATTGAGGACTGGCAGAACGATGTTGAGGACCGCATTCGCTGGGCAATCGACCAGGGCCTTGCGCTCAACGTCGTGAAGAAGGGCGTGCCGATTGTCACGATCCAGGGCTGGAAGTCGGGCCTGGGCCACTCGAACACGCTCCGCATTGTTGTTTCTTAAAAATTTGAGTAGATTTACATATACTGTTACATTGTCTTGCACATATAACTTACTTGGTCATCCTTTTTTTTTTTTGGTCCTTTTTCTCGTTAACTACATGCAGCCAAAGCTACGGCAGTTCACACCGGGTCCGGCCCAGCCGTGGCTGCGAGTCATGACATACAACGTGCTAGCCCCGAGTTTGTCGGCTAGAGGCCGTTATCCGTACAGCAACAACGCTTTGAAATGGTTTAAGCGGTTCCCGGCCATCAGGGAAGAGATCATTCACTACAAACCAGATCTGCTGTTTCTCCAGGAAGTCGATGCCGATACGGGCTGGCAATGGCGAGCACTATTCAATAATCTGGATATGGAGTTCAGCTACTTCAAATCTCCTGGTAGGAGGCATGGTTGTATGCTGGCATTTGCGCGGCATAAACTCGAACGCAAACAGCCCGTTCAGTGCTGCCGCCACGACGAGGCCACCGGTTTAAAGCAAACTACGACGCACTCTATTTATTTGATTGAGAAACTCCAAGTTAAATCAACGGGATTGGTGTTCACTGCCGCCACGACCCATTTGTATTGGGCTCCGTGGGCCGAGTATGAACGCATGCGACAGATGCTGAATTTGCTGGAGGCGATCGGCGACGGCCCGGCAGTAATTGGTGCGGATTTTAATGCTAAACCGGACAGTCCGTTGTACAATTTTGTCAAATCGGGGGGGGTTTCACCAGCGATGCGCGACGTGCTTCTAGAAAGTGCGCGCACACCAGTTGACGGTCAACGTATGCAGGATGTAGAGCCGGTTGTGGATGCAATGTTGCAGCGCACGAAGCCATTGGAGCCATTGGTTCGCAAGCTGTACAGTACACATGCACGCCTTCTGCAAACCGAGCCTCCATTCACAAACTGGGTGCCTAGTTTCAAGGCCACAATCGACTATATATTTGTGACTCAAGATTTCCAAGTGGATGCAGTGCTGGAACCGCTTAAACCAGCGGAGATGCCGTATGGGTTGCCATACAATGGGTACGCCAGCGACCACATCCCGCTTGTTACCGATCTGTCACCTCAAAATTAACGGCACCCCCGGGTTTGTTGCTTATACTAAAACTAGGTATCTTTTCGGCACCCTCCTTGCCGCTTAAAGCGTATATATATATACTTAGGCTACTCTTCTCGGCCTTCTTACCGCTTAATGCGTATACTAAAACTAGGTCCCTTCTCGGCACCCTCCTTGTCGCTTCAAATACATATATGCAGCCAACCCGAAACCGGCCATCGCAGCTACTAATATCTCGCACTGAGGGTGTCGGCACTACATATCCGTGGATGACGTGTTGCCTTACATGTTGGCCCAAAAGTAAATACATACTAAATCTATGTTAGAATTCCGCCTCAGCGCCCTTCTCCGCATCCATCAACTCCTGTAACTGGCCCGACGCTGCAGCCACCAACCCCAGAATCGGCTGCGACGGCTCCAGAACCCGGGAGAGGTATTCTGGGTGGTACTGCGTGCCGACATAGTACCGGTGTTTATCCACTTCGAACGCCTCCATACGGACATGGGTGTCGTCCCTGGCAACAAACCGCAAACCAGCCTGCTCCAAAGCCTCGATCTTGTTAGGATCCACTTCGTACCGGTGCCGGTGTCGCTCTTTAACTACATCGTGCTTGTAAAGTTTGTGCAACTTCGACTCTTGACCCGTTTCAGCAGCCGTGAAGTAAGCCTCGCGCTCGCCCAACCGCATCGTGCCGCCCATCTGCGTCTTGTCGACTTCGGGCATGTAAACAATGAACTTCTTATCATCTTCCACCTCACTATCGAATTCCTCACTTGTGGCGTTTTTGATCCCCAATACGTTGCGGGCATACTCAATCACGGCGACTTGGAATCCAAGGCAGATTCCCAGGTACGGCACGCCGTTCTCGCGCGCCCATTGCGCAGCCTGGATCATTCCCTCCACGCCCCGCAGTCCAAACCCGCCAGGCACCAGAATGCCGTCGGCTTGGCACAGCAGGGCCCATGCTTCATGGAACGACGCTTTACCCTGATCCGTGTCCTGGCTGCCCAAAACTTCGCTATCGACCCAGCTGATCCGCAGTTTACGTGCACATCGCATTGCCGAGTGTTCCAGGGCCTTAACAACACTAATGTAGGAATCTTGCAAGTCAGTGTACTTCCCTACCAACGCAATGGTCACAGTATCCACACTACGGTCATGAACAACCGTTAATTCGCGCCACCGTTTGAACAATTGCTGCCCAGCAGCAGCCCGCTGCTCGGAGACTTCATCCAAAGCAAGCCGGCGTGAGAAATAGTCCATTAATTTGACCTCGCTCAGCATTACGGGCACATGGTAGGTGGAACTAACGTCATGAACACCTAGAACTTGCTCGTCGCCAACATGACAGAACATGCCGATCTTTTCGATCGTTGCTTGGCTTAAAGGTTTAGAGCACCGGCAGGCAATAATGTCCGGAGTTAAACCTAGGGATCGCAATTCGCGCACGGCTGCCTGCGTCGGCTTCGTTTTCAATTCACCGTTGATTACTGGCACCAAAGACACGTGGATCAAGGCGAAATTCGGTTGGCCCACTCTAAACTGGAATTGACGAAGGGCCTCGACAAATGGCATGCTTTCAATATCGCCTACTGTGCCGCCCAATTCAATAACGCACACATCCGGAGATTCGGAGCTGCCATCCACGGGGATATACGCCACGCGCTCTAACCAATCCTGGATGGCATTGGTCAAATGCGGCACGATTTGCACGGTTTTCCCGAGGTAGTCGCCGCGGCGTTCTTTATCAATGACATGGCGGTAAATCTTGCCCGTGGTGATATTATGGTCGCGTGTGAGCGTGACATTGAGGTACCGCTCGTAGTTGCCCAAATCAAGGTCGGCTTCACCGCCATCTTGAAGGACAAACACCTCGCCGTGCTCGAGGGGGGACATTGTGCCGGCATCGATGTTCATGTAGGGGTCAATCTTGATGGAGGTGACGCGGTAGCCCCGGCTTTTAAACAACAAGCCAACGCTGGACGCAATCACGCCCTTGCCAATGCCGCTGATCACGCCGCCGCTCACGACCACATACTTCATGATAATGAAAAAAAAAATTAAGTAACCACTTAAAGACCTTGCCCTTACGCGTGCCGGGCCTAATTAGGCATACAGGAAGACAAGATATAAAGCATACATACCGCACCATAATTTATACCTGTATAGATGTAATCTACGTACGCGGTATACCAGCTGCTGCAGGTGTGTATGCAACAGTAGTAACCTATCATAGTGCTAGTACAGGGAGCCCATATGCACGTAGTAGACAGATCTGTAACAACGTTACATTTCGCTCGCCAGCGGTCTTTTCGCTAGAGATCGCTAGAGATCGCTAGAGATCTTATGTTCGCGAACCAGGCATAGGTCACCAGGTTTAGGGCGCCAGGTATAGCGCCAGGTATAGGGTGCGCCAGGTATAGCGCCAAATATAGCGCGTGCCAGGTACAGCGCCAGAGGTATAGCGCCAGAGGTATAGCGCCAGAGGTATAGCGCCAGAGGTATAGCGCGTGCCAGTACAAATTATGGTAATGCATATAAGTCGTACTAGATATACATTGTAGAATGATAAAGCATATATAGCAAGACGTACTAGCTAGACAGCATAAGCACGTGCAAGCAGACACAGACAAGCAATTTCAAAAATTAACCAGACATACCCGAATCTTAGTATACAGATATACATTGCGTGTATACAATGGTTCTATAATAATTCACAATGCATATACAATGATCTCTAATGATTCACAATGCATATACAATGGTACACAATGGGTCTACAACGGTACACAATGGGTCTACAATGGATACGCAATGTATCTACAATGTAATTACAATACATAGGTGTACAAATGTTCGATACGGGTATATACAAATACGGGTGTTTGTATGAGTGATTATTTCCCCCCAGTCGTGCAGCTTAGTCAGCATGCCCGAGCTCCCCTCGAGAAATCGAGCTGTGACTGGTAAACCAAATGTGGCACGCCGGCGTGCCCAGGACCATGAAGCGCCCGCTGCGGGGCTTCGGGCAGCTCCACGGCTCGGCGGTGCGCGGCAGGGCCCCCAGCGCACGAGCTATACCACGCAAAAGCTGAAAATGCTACCGGACGCCCCGTCCCCCGATGAACCCGGTGAGGGTGAAGTTTACACGCAAATATCCAGGATTACCGATAAAGTAGCCCGGAAAGATGCCGAAAGATTGGGCAAAGCACACCGCAATTTGCTCCCGCGTGTAACTGCGTACTGCACGGCCGGCAGTTACCGCATGCCCGAGCTTGTTAGGTACCTTAAACAACGGCACGACCACCACGAAGCAGCTCCGCGAATGTTTGATGAGTGTCTTTACACTCCATATATTTATCATCGTGATGGCGATGACTTACAGCGGCAAAGCCAAGCGGTGGATGACGAAGAGCCCGACGCTGCGCACGTTGGAGCAGGTCAGGCAGCGCTTTACCGTCGCAGCGAGCTGTTTATCTTTGAATGGGGCGTTTTGGTGATGTGGGGCTTCTTGGAAAAAGAGGAACAGCGTTTCCTTACTGAACTGGCCCGGTTCGAGAAAGAGAAACTGGCGGATGAAGACGTGGAAGTAGAAGAGTTCAACTACTACATCACTCAGAGCTACCAGCCCCGCATCTATAATGATTTTTTCGCGCTTAGAGATCATAACTACCTTATCAAACTCTCGATATCGCACGCGATCGCGCAGAGCGCGAAGGTGTCATTGTTCGAGGAACTAGTAGACAACACGATCTCGGACACCCAGGACATCCCGCTGATGATTGCCGAGAGCGGGAAAATCAACATGACACACGAGGAGATCATGAAGAGTATTGGCGAGCTGTTTATTTTGAGGATCAACATCAATTTACATGGCAGCGTGCTCGACAGCCCCGAGCTTATGTGGTCCGAGCCGCAGCTCGAACCGATCTACCAGGCCACGCGCGGCTACCTCGAAATTGAGCAGCGCGTGTCCCTGCTCAATGCACGTTTAGAGGTTATTTCCGACCTGCTGCAGATGCTGAAAGAACAGCTTGGGCACGTCCAGGAGGAGTACCTAGAAATGATCGTTATCTGGCTAATTGCGGCGGAGATCGCCGTTGCGGTGGCCAATATTCTGGTCGATGTTATGGCGTGATGTATATAATTTATTTATGAAGCGGTGTTTAAGCCGCATATCTTACGTATGTGGAGGGCTAGGGTCTTACCCGATCCGTCATCCCACCTCCCCTCACCCCTCACCCCCCGTCGCCCATCGCCCGTCGCCCGTCGCCCGTCGCCCGGTCATTACCACTAACAAAACTGCAGCCACACTCATGCTTGCGCTCATGCTTGTGCTCATGCTTGCACTCATGCTTGCGCTCATGCTAAGTTTTGTATTACAACCCACCAATTGTTAGGCCAATTTCACCCACCTCACACCCAGTTCTTCTAAAGGTAGCCGATACCCATTCCCCACTATAATACCCCGATAGCACCGGAGGGTTTGGGTACCCTAAGCATGCACCACGACGGGGTCCTGCCGCTATCGCCCGCGGCGTCTCCGGTCCCCAGCGTCAGGCAACTGCGCCTGACCAGTCCTGAAACGCCCGTTTACGACCCCAGCGAACAAGAAATCTGCAGACTATTTAACCGCCTCGATACGGCAGCCCAGACCCGCGTGTTGCGCGAGTTGCTCCGCGCGTCCCCGCGGGAAACTCTGCTCGCCGCTCGCAATATAATTGAGCCTCGGCTCCGCCATGATCCATTTAAAGTGTTGCCGTTTGAAATCAGCTTGAGAATCCTGTCATACATCAACGATCCGCGGTCGCTGGCAGCAGCAGCTCAAGTGAGCCGGCTGTGGTATTTTCTGCTACGCGACGACTCCACGTGGAAACAAATGTGCCACGAGCACCATTTCCGAAGATTGAGCGCGGTCGGGTCGTACGTGCACCAGTGGCGACCCAACAATATCACCAATGAACCCACAGTTGTTGAACGAGCGAGCTCGCAAGCACTGGAAGATACTCCGTCAAGAGACAGCTCTCCCGTGCATGAGGCGTTGAATGCTAACGAAATCAGGGACGCCGCGGCAATTGCCCGAGCGTTTGCTGCTGAACGCAGCGGGTCGAGCAGCATTCGCGGAACTGCCATTGAAGACGATTTCGATGCTGAACCAGTGGCTGTGCACCGGCGGCGCAGCGTACGGCGCAATTCGCTGCTCCCGCATGCGGACGTGCTCGAACCAGTCGTCAGTTATGGCCCGAGACTGCGCAACTTTGAAACGGTGAGAACCCCATCAACAGCTACTGATGCTGAACACGATCCTATTGGTGAAGCCTATTATGACCCCGAAGCGTGTGTCTCCAATCCACCGGATTCATACCGTAGCCATTTCAGGCAGCAGTATGTGCAGAACCAGGCGTGGGCCACGGGCGGGAGATTGGCTGCTCGGTACACGTTGCCGAACCACGGGGAGGCCATTGTGACGTGTGTCCTTATGCAGGACGGGTTTATTGTGGTTGCCCTTGATACCTCGCTCATCCTCGTGTTTAGAGGCGACGGCAAGCTCGTGAGGTCACTTTATGGCCACGTCATGGGCGTGTGGACGCTAGCATTGCACGGCGCCATGCTTGTAAGCGGCGGGTGTGACCGGGACATCCGTGAATGGGATTTAAACACGGGCCAGTGTGTGAAAATCATGCGGGGGCATTCATCAACGGTGCGGTGTTTAGCAGTCACTAAAGGTCTGGCATTAAGCGGGTCCCGGGACACCACGGTACGGGTGTGGGATTTACGGCACAGCCAAGCCTTGCATGTGTTGAGGGGCCATTCAGCTTCGGTGCGTCGGGTTGAGTTCGGCACCATCAGGGGTGACACTGATCAGTTGGTGGCAGTTAGCGCTTCGTATGATGCGACGGCCCGTGTTTGGGATGTGAAAACTGGTGAGTTAATCCATACGCTTGCCGGTCACGCGAACCAGATCTACTCTTTGTGTGTTCAAGACGGCCGCGTCGTTACGGGGTCCTTGGACCACACGATCCGCGTATGGGACCTCCATTCAGGTGCTGCCTTGGGAGTATTAACGGGCCACACTGCCTTGGTCGGACAGCTCGCATTAAACCACACGCTGCTGGTCAGCGGCGGCAGCGACGGATCCGTGCGGGTGTGGGATCTCAAGCAGATGCGCTGCACGCACCGCATTGCCGCCCATGACAACACCGTGTCGTGCCTCAGCCTTACGGGCAACCGCATTGTTACTGGCGGGCCGGACTGTCAAGTAGCAGTGTGGAATGCGCGCACGGGTGAGTTGGTCCGCATGTTCCAGCGTGACACCCTCACATTTGTGTGGGCCGTGGCGGCTGATGAGGACCGGCTGCTCACTGTATACTCAGAGGACAGCGACACGGTGATTGAACTGTTGAGTTTTGTGCCCAATGGCGACGATGAGGGCGATATGCCCATTGTGCCGGAGACTGCAACCACCTAGATACATGCATTGCATACGCATCCAGTAAAGGAGCATATGTACACAACCGTGTTTATACATAGGAATGTACAGAGATCTATAACTCCATTGCAGCCATCACAATCAGTATAGTCCACCAAAGTACACTACATAGATTAATTAAGGACAATACAGTCCATTACGATTCATACGATCCAGTATAGTCCATTATGCCCATTTCGATCCACCACAGTACATCACGGTCCATTACATAGATTCATTGCGGTTCATCAAGGCCTAATACGGTTCACTACGGTCCACTACGATTCATAACAGTGCATTACACCCATTACGGTCAACACGGTCTATTACGTTCCATTAAAGCTCATTGAACATATTTGTTACAGTCCATTGCGGTCCATTGCAGTCCAATAGAGTCCATTACAGTCCATTGTGGTCCAATAGAGTCCATTATGGTCCATTATGATCCCTGGAAGTCCATTACAGCCCATTACAGCCCATTACAGTCCAACACGGTCCATTTCAGCCCATTGAAGCCCACTACAGTCCATCACGATCCATTGAAACCCACTACAGCCCACTACAGCCCATTACAGTCCATCGCGGTTCATCGCGGTCCATTGAAGCCCATTAAGCCCATCACTGTCCATTGAAGCCCACTACAGCCCATTACAGCCCATTAAACCCATCAAGCTCATGAAAAAGGGCCATTACGGCTCGTGACAATCTAATGCAGTTTAATACAACATAGTAAGGCCCATTTCAGCCCTATACAGCCATTACATCCACTACATCCACTGCATCCATTACATCCATTACATCTATTACATCCATTACGTCTATTATATCCATTACATCCACTGCATCCACTGCATCCACTACATCCATCACATCCACTACATCCATCACATCCACTATATCCACTACATCCATTACATCCATTACATCCATTACATCCATTACATCCACTACATCTATTACGGCCATTACATCTATTGCAGCCATTACGGCCATTACGTCTATTAAGGCCCACTAAATAGAACCACTACATATTATAATCCATCAAAGTACATCACATAGTTCACTACGGTACATTAGGGCCTAAAATAGTCCTATACAGTCCGTCCATTACCCATTACGCCATAATGGCCATTATTTATGATTCACTAGGAAGCTCTGAGCCCTCCAGTTTCTGCTCTTCCTCGCTGTCTTCACCCCTACGTTTGATTTCACGCGCCCGCTCGCTATACGGCCTTTTTTGCTCTTTACTGAGCGATTTCCATCGCTCAGACAATATTTTCTGCACAGTGTTCGCTTTCACCGGTGTTCCGGCCTCCTCGAGCTGCTGCTGCACGCTAAACCGCTCGTCATCACAAAACACGGTGTAGGCATTCGGCAACTTGTTCCCTCCGCTCCGCTTGGTTGGTGGAGCCTCCTGTCCTGACAAACTGTCAAACGCATCGCTAAGTACCTCACTGCCCAGTTGCTCTTCTTCAACTGAGGATTCTGGGGGGGAAATGTCGCAGGCCACGCCCTTGGTGACTTGCTCGATCTTCTCCTGCAACAATGCCCGCTCAAGACGAGCCCTCTGAATCATTTTTTTCGTGCGCTCAATCAAGGTGTACATAACCTCATTTTGCTCCTGGGTCGCCCGCAGTCGCGCCTTCAGCTCGCTACACCTTTGCTGCCGGTCCATGTGGGGTTCGAGGGCAGGGCAGCGGGATTTAGCAGTACAAGGTGGGAATAATGTAATCGCTGGGCCAGTACAGGTCAATTTAGTGTAGATAGGCCAATTCAGTGTAGATAGGTCAATTCAGTGTAGATAGGTGGGTGTCAATGGGTCAATCTAGTATAGATAGGTGGGTTTCAATGGGAGGTCCGGTGTAATGGGTGGTCCGGTGTAATGGGTGGTCCGGTGTAATGGGTAATGGATGGGTGCATCAATGCGACATAATTAACCAACGGGAGGTTAATTAGTTGCCAAATATGCCAGTAACCGTCTGGGTGGGTAGCCCTCCCTGGGTGGGTCCGTGCGGTGGGCAAGGGGTACTTAAAGTGAAAAATTATTTTTCAAATTCTTGGCACACACACATGCCCGCCAAACAAGTGAAGCGAGATCTCGCCCAGATGAAGTCTGAGGATGCTAATGCGCCCATTGAGGTGTCGAAAGCATTGGAGGAGGTCAAGAAGTACGAGCACAAAGACGGTCTTAGCGTTTTAGAGCTGATGAACAGCCGCACGAGCGGTGGTTTGACGTACAATGACTTTTTGATGCTCCCCGGCCGGATCGACTTCCCTTCGAGTGCTGTGTCCCTTGACAGCCGTCTAACTAAGCGGATCTCGTTGAAGTTGCCCCTCGTGTCGTCGCCAATGGACACGGTTACCGAAACAGAGATGGCCATCCACATGGCATTGCTCGGCGGCATTGGCATCATTCACCACAACTGCTCGGCTGATGAGCAGGCTGCCATGGTCCACAAGGTGAAAAAGTACGAAAACGGGTTCATTGCCGACCCCATCGTTGTTTCGCCTAAAACCACCGTGCGCGAGATTCTCGCCATGGCTGATAAGCTCGGATTTTCGGGCTTCCCCGTTACAGGTAAGTTTTCTAAGCGAAAGATTTTCAATGATGATTCACATCAAATACTTTCGTTCTTCAGATGGGGCTTTCCAAGCCTTGTTGACACAATTTGTTTATTACAGAATCTGAGATACTAACCCCTCTTTATAGAATCAGGACAATTCCCCGGAAAGTTGGTCGGCATTGTTACGACGCGTGATATCGAGTTCCACGATAACCTGGATGACATTGCCGAAACGATTATGGTGCGCGATTTGGTGACTGCTCCTCAAGGTGTGGACCTGAAGGAAGGTAACCGGATTTTGAAAGAGAGCAAGAAAGGTAAGTTGCCGATTATTGATGCCGAGGGTAACATCGTGGCGTTGTTGAGCCGTCGCGACCTCAAAAAGAACCACAACTACCCGTTGGCGTCTAAAAGCAAGGACTCGAAGCAGTTGCTGTGTGGTGCTGCCATCGGCACGCACCCTGGCGACCGTGAGCGTCTTGACAAGCTTGTGGCTGCTGGCTTGGATGTTGTCGTGCTTGATTCGTCGCAGGGGAACTCTGTGTTCCAGTCGGACATGATCAGGTACGCCAAGGAAAAGTACCCGCAGTTAGAGGTCATTGCCGGCAACGTCGTCACGCGTGAGCAGGCCGCACAGCTAATTGCTGATGGTGCTGATGGTCTGCGGATCGGGATGGGCTCTGGATCGATTTGCATTACGCAGGAAGTGATGGCCGTGGGCCGCCCGCAGGCTACGGCCGTCAGGGCCGTCAGCGAGTTCGCCGCGAAGTTCGGCGTGCCGACAATGGCCGATGGCGGCGTGCAGAACATTGGCCACATCACGAAGGCGTTGGCTCTCGGTGCGTCGTGCGTTATGATGGGCTCATTGCTGGCCGGCACCACGGAGTCTCCCGGTGCGTACTTCTACCGTGACGGTAAGCGGCTGAAGGCGTACCGTGGCATGGGCTCAATTGAGGCTATGGAGCAAACGGGGACCAATGCGAATGCCGCTACGTCCCGGTACTTCTCGGAATCCGATGCTGTGCTGGTGGCCCAGGGCGTTTCTGGTTCCGTGGTGGACCGCGGCTCAGTGACGAAGTTCGTGCCGTACCTCATGTCGGGCTTGGAGCATGGTTTGCAGGACATTGGCGCCCGCAGTTTGGACGAGCTGCGGTCGGGTGTCAACAGCGGCGAGGTCCGGTTCGAGTTGCGCACGGCCTCGGCCCAGATCGAGGGCGGCGTGCACTCTTTGCACTCGTATGAAAAACGTTTGCACAACTAAATGTATATACGTATGTATAAGAATAAGTAGTAGTAATACGGTTAGTATGACACTATGTGTGGTACTCTAATCCATATAATATACGTATGTAAGAACAAGCAGTACGGTTAGTATGACACTATGTGTGGTACTCTAATCCATATAATATACGTATGTAAGAACAAGCAGTACGGTTAGTATGACACTATGTGTGGTACTCTAATCCATATAATATACGTATGTAGGAACAAACAGTACGGTTAGTATGACACTATGCGTGGTGGTAGTCTATGCATATAATATACGTATGTAAGAACAAGCAGTACGGTTAGTATGATACTATGTGTGGTACTACTCTAATGCATATAATATACGTATGTACAAGAACAAGTTGTACGGTTAGTATGACACTATGTGTGGTACTCTAATCCATATAATATACGTATGTAAGAACAAGCAGTACGGTTAGTATGACACTATGTGTGGTACTCTAATCCATATAATATACGTATGTAAAAACAAGCAGTACGGTTAGTATGACACTATGTGTGGTACTACTCTAATCCATATAATAAATATTACGGCTCGTATGGCTCAAACTTCTTATCGCCGTAGCACAGATCATCGAAATCCAGCGACTTGAGCGCCCAGTCCAGCGTTTTAATGAATCCCTTCAACGTGCACAGCCCGCTCTGCTCGTTGTCGTCCTCGCAGTGCTTCAAAGTACTAATGGGCAGCACGCGGTCGTTCAATTTGAGCCTGACGTACTCGCCCATGTTCCCACCGGCACCGCATTCCAGCACCTCTACGTACAATTTAGCAGCAAATGGCGTCAGCCTCGACACGATAAACTGCCTTGGAACTTTGATTTTCGTCGGGCTGAGGTTCGGCTTTGTGAACGGGAATTGCAAAGCGGACAGCACAGCCACAATGACACTGTCGTGCGTGAAATCCGCATAAAAGGGTTGGTCCATCGGAAATGTGTTGGGGTTTCTGCTTAAAGTCCAGTTCACGCCATTCAAAGGTTCAACAATGCGTGTGCGTGTCAATCGCGCGCGGAGTTCCGTTAGCCACGGCAAACCCGTGGCGGGTGCGACGTGCGAGCCCCAGCTTGAATCCCCATAGAATTTTAAGTCGCTTAAGTACTCGAACCCCCGCCATTCCAGCTCGGTAAACCAGTGACAAAACCCGGACTTCCCGAAAGCGGCGGTTTCAAACACACACAGATGCTGCATTTCCAGCACATCCGCAACGGTTACATTGTCGTACTCCGGTAACAGCTTCTGGATCCGTGTCGCGGCATCGGCAAGGTACGAAGCTATCCAGAGCTTGGCCCGGGCTTCACTGGTATGTGCATTCTCTAAATCCGTGTTCGGGCACGCATAGTAGCTTGCAAGCGAATTGTTGCTGCCCATGCTTTCGTCCATCAGCACCAATTCATACCCCGTTTGGTCTGGGCCAAAAAAGCCTTGGGCCCAAGCACGGGCACTGTCTTCAATACGCTCCTGGGTTGTGGCTCTTAAAACTGGCTTGGATCTCAACCTGCCATCATCGTGTTTATTGAGCTCTGGCAGCCAGTGGGGGGAACTGCTCGCGTTCGGGTACAAATGCCGAGCATGCGACCCCCAAAACCGGGCTCCAGAATTCATCAACGCACCAACGCCGCTGCCGACCATCAATTCTTCGCCCAATTCGTACTGCCACGTTGCCAGCCACGCCAGCGAGTCCTGGCTCGGCGGCGAGGGCATGGCGTGTAATTTGGTAGCAACGTCGCGCATGCGTTTTGCGACGTCCGGCGTCGGATAGCGGTCGCCATGCCTGTGTAGTACATGGACTTGGCGTAATCGGCACGATTGTGCCAACGGCTCGTCGCCAAACGGCGTAGATCTTGACACGCCGTTGAAGGGCACGCCGGAGTCAAAATAAGGTGCGTACGAGCCCCAGTTCTGTTTCATATTGAAGCCATCCTCGAATATGGTGCCGGTATGGGCAGCTGCACTAGCATCGCGGTTCGGATGGTGGCCTGTTGTCTTTACAAGCAATGTTATCACGACGGCGGCTACAATCACGCTGAGAATGCCAATAAACAGGCGCAGCACGCGGGCCTGGGGTTTTACGCCGCGCGGTTTGTTTGCAATGCGCGGTCTCGACCGTTCAAAAATGCTGGAACGAACCAATGGAACGTCATCTTCAACTTCGAAGCTTTCCATGGCCGTGCGTTTTAGGGCAGCCTTCGGCTCTAGGGCACAGCGTTTGGGGTTGATAAGCAATGGCGGGGGGATAAGATAGATAGTATATGCGTACACTATTACTGAAATTCGGCAGTGGGGGCATGTCTGCTACGAGTTAGAGCAATTGAGCCAGGGGAAAGCGGGTGAGCTGGAGGTGAGCTACATGAAAGTATGTATAGACGGCAGCGATTGGCAAGGTCTATATATATATATATTCGCTTGCCGTGTCAGCCGTATAATGTACCTGACGGTGTTAGCCGTATCATGCACCAGGCTCACAGTGGCCAAAATCCCGCTCCCACCACGAGAAATTCTATCAGATTTTTGAAAAATCAAATTACTCCTCCATAGAACCTACCGAAGTTTAAACTACTTGATGCAACATAAATAGGATCAGCAAAACGTTTGATGCTGAAAATAAATAGAGGATCAGATTTGTGCAATGTGTTCTTATCCACGGAAACTCGCTGGCATTTTTGACTCCATAGAACGATCAATTAGAACGCCGGGAAGTAATTATTTGTATCACCGTGAGCTAATGACTCTAATAATTTATTTGTTTTCAAATCTGTTCCATTAATGCAGTTTCATATGGGGAAATCCAGAAAGTGGTTGCTTCAAGTCATTTTTGTGGGGTTTGGGGGGGCATATTGAGCAAAAGTTTTTGTAAGCTGGAGGATGGATAATGAAGTCCCAGAATCTTTGGGATAGGGGTTGCACCGGTATCACCACGTGACTTCCAACTATGTTCCGTACCCTTATCTGACGTTAAATACTATAACATAGCCTCATATTTGGCCGCCTACCGTCGGGGCCATATGGGACCCAAAATTCACCGCCCACTGCGACATATTCGGTCATATTTTTATTTATTTGGTGAAGCGCGGCATCTACAAAGTATAATGGGAAACGATAGTAGTGATATATATCTGGATCCGCACCTTGTGGGCCCCTTTCAAGGCTCTAAGGACTGGACCACACCGCCTTGGACGATACCATCTGATGTGGTCACCATATTACATCCAAGCCTCTGGGGACTGTATAGAATAATGGTTAGCATAAAACATTTTCGTATGTTTTTGACTCTGTAGAGCTCTCAGCCATTCCGCGTGAGCTCGCTGACCTTTTATATCTATCGGACCGCCTGCCTTTGAAACACTACGGAGATTCAACACGAAGTAGCACGCCAATGCATAATCATATAAGTAGCGTTGCATGCTATATTACCGATATATGCGTGAGGATGAGGATCGTGTGTGCTTTTTCGAAACTACTACGTTTGTTCAAATGCATTCCATAAGCTAAATATTAAAAAATGCGAGGAAAGCCTTTCAGACTCATTAGCCTGAGTGATACAAACCCCGCTGCATACATATTAAAGTATGAGTTCAACGACGCGAGCCAATCCAAGAGCTCCTTAGCCCCCTCTCGACAAGTATCCAGTGAGTTCTGCCAGTTCAGGTTAGAAACAGTTCCTCCCAAGTGTGGTCCTTATATATATACATTTTTGGGCACCCGGTCAACCAATCCAGACCGCTCCTAACAAACCTTCCCAAAAGGGTAATAGCATCGTCCCCCAGCCCTGGCTGTGTAACGCCCTTCTAAAGTGTACAAAGACATGATCAATAATCCGTGCACTTGCCGATTTTGGCCAGTATTGTACTTCATAACGACCAGTGTAGCGCAGCCAATGGTGGCGGCTCGTGTATACACGAGAACAAGCCTCGCAGTTCAATTAGTGTAAAAAGTAATAAAGCAATCGTTTATATACAGCTATAAATAAGTAACGCGCAGCGCCATCTCGAGCCCCGTCCAGGCCGCATTGTAAAGCCACCGCATGCCCCTCTGAATGGCCCTTCGTGCGTCGCGGCTACGGGACACCCCCAGCAGTACAATCAGCAACAGCAAGGCGTTAAAAATGCCCTGACTGCGTACCATATCGTGCAGCCACTGTTTCCACACCTTGGTTAGTTTAAGTGGCTCATAATGGCGTGGAGGCCTCTGGACGAGCTGCTCAGGACGCGGGCCGGCCGCGCTTTCGATGGCAGCAGATTCAACTTTAGCCTGCTTTTCCTCTTCCTCACGTTTCAAACGTGCGGCCTCTGCCTGCTTTGCTGCTTCATTTGCCTGTTTTATCGCTTCCTCGGCTCTACGTTGGGCTGCCAAGTACTCGGCCTCGCTGGCATCAATTTTCGCCAACAACTCAGCACGTTTCGTTTCGTTATTGTTATATAAAGGACCACTCACCAATTCCTTTGCATAGAAGAAATCGTGCAGCAAAGACAGCAGAATAGCATCAACAAACACATCAATGACCTCACGGGCAGTGCCCTGCTCGGCGCAGTACGGCTCCATGAAGGCAACAATTGGTGCGCCAACGGCATGATGGCGCGATGCTAGTACCATTGCCGTCGTGGCAAGCACCGCGGGCACGCCACGGCTGCCCCAGCACGCATCGAGATCAGCCCAAAGTGTGCTGTCTACAACGGCACGCTGAAGCTTCTGGCGTGTGGGATCTGATTGGGGCCATTCTTCACTGTCGGGCTCAATAAGCGCGCGCTCACAAAGTGCGAAATACAGCATCCACAGCTTCAAACTTGGTTGAGGGCCGGCCTCGCTCAGCAGGGCCGCGGTGCCGCGGAAGTCGCGGTTAATGAAGCTGTGGCTTGCGGTCTCGTATGAAATCGCTTCCATTCACTTAAAATGAGGGCAAATTCCCGGCACTTTATGTGCGTTTGGAGGGTGATCAATTGAGTTAAACTGAGGGGACCTAGCCTTGGCTGCCCTGCCCAGGACAATATCTCTACCCCACATCCGAGGCCGAACTTCTGCTGGGAATAACAGGGACATGATACGGGAAGTGATCCGAAAAGAAAGAGAGAGCACCCCGCCCGCACCCGCTCCCACTGGGAGTGCTAGCCATATAACGTATTGCTTATTCAGCATTAGGGCTGAGGGCTGTATATTCTGGCGACACAGCCACCGCTGCGCGCCCCGGCCAGGTCAAGCAGGGGGGGTGCCTACATACGTTCAATAAGGTTAATGGCTGATAAGTGGCCCAGCTCTAGCTGGAGGCGCCCCCGTAATGGCTAGTGACTAAGCCGACCCACTCAATTTTTTTGTCAGTACCAGACCCCATAGTCACCATCTTCACCACCCGCCTGCAAACACGACAATATGGCAAACACTGTTGGTCTGCAGAACCGTGAGGGCGACCTCGTCTTTGGCGTTGCTCGTATTTTCGCTTCGTACAATGATACTTTCGTGCACGTTACTGATTTGACGGGCCGTGAAACCATCACCCGCGTCACCGGAGGCATGAAGGTCAAGGCCGACTCCGACGAGTCCTCGCCATACGCCGCTATGCTTGCGGCCCAGGACGTCGCCGTTAAGTGCAAGGAGGTCGGCATTAACGCTCTCCACTTCAAGATTCGTGCCACCGGCGGCACTGGCCCGAAGACCCCCGGTCCCGGTGCCCAGGCTGCCCTCCGCGCTTTGGCTCGCTCTGGCATCAAGATTGGCCGTATTGAGGACGTGACTCCGGTGCCCTCTGACTCTACCCGCCGGAAGGGTGGCCGCCGCGGTCGTCGTTGCTAAATGTTGCGTCTTATTGTTATTGTTTTTTATTTAAAAAGTATTCGCCGCATTTAAAAAAGAAATTAAACTGTAATTGCTCTGTAATTGCCTTGAAATTTGTACTGATTCGAACCACGATCTGTCCACTTAGGCATAAAAAAAAGCCACTTTGGGCAGCTACCATGTTAATTAACAACTGTATATTGGCAAGCTGTTTTATATGATCCTTTTTTTAAGGAAAAAAATCCTAACAAAAAGGTAATACCGGGACTCGAACCCGGAATCTTCCGCTTAACTATAATAGGAGGCGGACGCCTTAACCATTAGGCCATACTACCGCTTCACCGTATGTAGAGGCCGTTACACCACTACACCATGACGGCATGTACGCTTCAGTAAGCGACCCTAAATCGTTTTAAACCTACAACCTCCAAGAGAATACGCATGAAACTACGCTAAAAAAGTTAGCAGTGCACAGGACGAGATTTGAACTCGCGCATCCGAAGATACCAGGGGATCTATTTCAGGTTGTGACCTAAACCTGGCGCCTTAGACCACTCGGCCACCTGTGCGTTTGAAACCGGATCGTGCGTCCAATACAATCACTAGGCCACGGGGTTCATAGTTTACATAAACTCTGCGGCTGAAGTGTTATAACCATACGCAATAAATTGTCAATGTTCTTTCCTAATTTGTCGGCCTTGCCCACCGTATACGGGGAACGCCGTTTACATACTTACATACTCCATTCGTAAATACTCCAGTACATACCACTCGTACATACACCATACTTACATACTTCATTCGTACATACTCCAGTACATACCACTCGTACACCCTCCAATTCGTACATACTCCAGTACATACCAGTCTTACATACCAGTCTTACATACCACTCGTACATACCACTCGTACATACTACTCGTACATACCACTCGTACACAACACTCGTACATACTCCAATTCGTATATACTCCAGTACATACTCTGATCGGGGATGCAATTGCTTGCAGTTCTTAGTATATGAATAAAATTAAGCGCAGGTTTAGACCTTGAAGGCACGCGACTTCCGGCGGCCACGGGCACGCTCGAACTTGCGGCCGGTGGACAAGATCCGCGGGGACTTGTGCTTGTGCGGGCCAAAACCGAAGTGCTTGACGGCCTCACGAGCGTTGCGGGGACCACGCAGAAGAATGGTGTTGCTGCCGGTCGGCGCACGGCGAGCAAGCTGGTCAAGAGTGATGGCCTCACCGCCAGCCTTCTCAATGCGGGCACGCGCACTCTCAGTGAAACGGAGGGCGGCAACGGTGACCTTCTCGGGGGTCTCCAAAAGACGGTTGTCGTCAGTTACCGTGCCAACAACAACGATGGTCTTGCCCTCAGCACCAGGACGAGCAACGGCACGGGAGATACGGGCAACCGACACCGGGGGGCGGTTCGTTTTCGAGAGGAAGAGCTGCCTAAGGATGATCTTGTTGAACTTGGCATCCGAACGGCGAGCAAGGAAGCGATAAAGCTTCACAAGCAAACGCAAGTACGGATTCTCCGAAGCAGGCTCCTTGCGGTGGCTACTGCGAGCGTGGGGCTTGCCGAAGTGGTCGATAGCCATGGGAACTTGTGCTAAAGTGAGTTCGGTATGGATATGTTTTCCACTTTCCTGCTGTCGGACGGGCGTAAGCAAGTAACGGTACCATGTACCCTGAGTCGGTTTGCACGAGCAAAGCCCTAAAACCTTGATGCTTAGGTAAGTAGAAATAGAGGGAGGCCCTACCCCGAGGGTCGGTGGCGATACTGGTTTCCCCGATCTGGCTGGGAACTGCCCTTGCCGCTCTGCATACATTAAAGTTGTGAATGTAGATCGGTGCGGTCGCAGGCAACATGAGTGGTTCTCGAACTTGTTAGCCAATAGGATTCCATCTTGCCTCAATGAGTTACGGCAAACTTAATTTATGAAAAGTAAAGTAGACATTTGTATGTGGAACAATGTCAATAGGCTCTGGTGTGTTTATTTGTTTGTTTGTTTGTGTGAACACAGCCTAACACTTAATGCAGGCTACAATCTACTCTATACAATGTAATAACAGCCTCATCAAGTCATAAACAGTTGATTATTCTAAATACCGACGTTCGTGGAGAATACGCGCAGATGACTCCGGTGCATGTGGCCAGTCTATATTTAGAAGGAGGGTAAGCAGTCGAAGTCATAACCTCGTCCACGCTACACGGCTCAAAAGACACTTTGACAATGTCAAATAAAGCAGATTCACCCATTGAGCACAAATAAATAAATTAATTGGGGAAAATTGAACTATTCAGTACGAATACTTTACCCCACATACTACACCCCCCGATTAACCATATCATGCATGCTCCCCCCCCCACTGTGACTAAGGTGTGCCAACGGTACCCTCCAGCCATAGGTTTCATAGGTGCTGAACGACAGCACAAGCCCGCAAATGCGCAAAGAGCGGAGTCGTCCGAATCTCTCCGGCACGAATTCGGCGGCGTCGGAGTTCAGGGATCCATATTCTGTGAATGCCGGTATTCCTGCATCCGCTCCGTCGCCATTTCGACGCCTGCTCCCGCGTGCCGGCAGCACCGCCAGTAACGGCAGTAATAACAGTGTGGGAAGCTCAGCAAGCTTTCTGGATCGGCATTACCTCGATAAATACCGGCAGCATTCGGCCTCGGGCGTGTCAGTGCACTCATCGGCCCACAGCGTGGTTTCTTCAGACTCGGCCAGCGGTGTTAGCACACGCACCGCGCCGGAATTGAGCGGGAAAACATCCAATGGGCTGTTCAAAGATCCGAATTTCAATATCGACAGTGCGCCGGACCGCATTGTTGAAGAGCAGTTCGAGAAGTTCTTTTTAAGGGGCCGCTCAGATTTAATGGCCTCTGACCAGCGCCAGCGGTTAGTTGAACTGTCCACAGCGAAAAAGCGCGCCCTTTTAAAACAAGAATTCAGTGTTTTTCCCGTCCGCAACGATGACAGAGTCGTTTCTTCTTCAGCATCGGTGAAAACCACGCATTCAGAGCACCAATTGCCCACTCCGCACACGGCAAGCAAAACAAAAAGCATGGCCGCGTCGTTTATGGAAACTGTGACCGGCCGCAAACCTTCCCAAGCCATATCGAGTCCGGCTGCCTTGGAAAGGGACACCGAGCAGTCACCGGAATGGTACGTTAAGGCATTAATGGAACGTGGCGTGGCCACCAAGGAGTTTTTAAGCACCTTGGAAGTGCAAACGCGCACAAGACCGGTTTGCTGGGTTGAACGGTTTGTGGAATGTCAGGGGCAGATCGTGCTGTGCAAACATTTATCGCTTATCCATAAACCTGACGAACTATCTTCGGAAACAGTTACCGAAAGGGTGGGACGAGAATACGAGATCGTTAGATGTTTACGCAGCATGCTGAACGTGAAACGCGCAGTTGATGAGTCCCTGAATACGCCGTTGATCAGGCACACGCTCATTTTATCGATAAACTCGGTGAATTTGCGCACGCGCATTTTCGTGCTCGAGTACTTCTTGTACCTGATTAATTGCAACCACGAAGTCGTGCTCGATTCCATGGAGGTGTTGACGCGGGCCCAGCGTAAAACTGGGTCGTCAGCATTGAGGGGGCCCATTTTGGGCGGTGCTGGCGCGACAAACGGCAATATTTATATGGCGTGGTTGCGCGGTGTGAAGGATGTACTAACAACAATCAAGTACGAGGGGTTCTCGAAGGTACAGCACTCGCCTAGAGACCCGGCAACTTCCGTAGGGTTTGATTCTAAATCGTTGGTGGAAGAGTATGCGATCAATGTTGTTTCTTTGGCGAACAGCCTTACACTGCTCACCGTTAAAACCTTTGATTACCGCCGGGCGAACCGGAGTTTGCTGGAGGAGGCCGGGTTTGAGCAGTGCTTGAAAGAAATCGAGGCGAAGTTTGCCCACAGTCGCCGGTTAGTGGAATTAATCAATACTTACCGCAACAACAAAACAATTGATGAACGAGAAGCCGAGTTGGAGCGGCAGTCGATTCTCCGGTCCAGTTCTGCAGCGACGTTTATTTCCGATACGGGATCGGCGTACCCTACTGGACCTTATGAGGGGGCGCCATCCATCAGGAGCGTGTCGCACACATCTATAGCATCCGCGGCAGAGTCCGTGCCGACACCGAAATCCGTGCCGACACCGAAATCCGTGCCGACGCCAAATTCCATGCCGAGATCCTCGTCATTGTCGTCACAACTGGATCCTTACAATATACACTCTACGTACCACACGACCCCGTCGGGATCAGTACCGCCGTCTTCCGACCTAAAACGGTTTTTAAGGCAGATCCGGGGTACTCCTGCCGAGGCGGAGTTTGCCGCGATCGTGCACCACATGCTTAAGTTCAATGCTGCTGATGATGCGCCATACCGCGTGGTTCGAGAACTAACGAAACAAATCGGTGCCGTGAGGTTGCAGAACGGGAATATGTCCACGAACGTGCTGGGGAATTACAGCGTGGAAGAGTTGGTGCACCGCCTTCGTACTGATCAGGATGCACGCAGAGAAGAATTGGGTCGCAAGGATGCCGAGCAGCGCGTGCGGGACCTTGAACGGCAGTTGCATATCATGCAATCACAACTAAGGTCCGGGTCCAATGATTACGTGCAACAATTGAAGGATGAAATCAAGGAACTGCAGGCTGCGGATGAAGGTAGACGTCGGCAAGTCATTGAGCTGCACAACCAGCTTGAAAGCAATGTCGAGGAGCATACCCAGGAGTACAGCCAAGTAAAGATGCAGTTGGAGGAACTGTTTAACATGTTCCAGGAGTTGCGGGCAGACACCGGTGCATCTATAAACTTGGAAACGGGAAGATTGGATCGTGCGCAGTTGCTGTCGCATTTAGAGAACACAATCTATATCCCTAATAAGAAGCTCCTTGTAGACAATTCGTCGCCGGGCAAGAACGCCAAGAATTCCGAGGCCGCGCGTGCACATGCCGTGCGATTGCGTAAAATTGAAAGTGACTTTGAGAGTTTAGAGGCACAAGCAAGAGAATTGGAGGCGCGGCGGGACGATGGTGATGATGTCGATGAAGATAAAGAGCGGCTCATCAAGGAACGGGCACTAAAACTGCGGCGTCTGTATGAACTCCAGGCGCAATCTAATGAGATTCAGAAGTACGAAATGGGGTTGGAACTCAATGACCTGTTGGCTGAACTTGAGCGGCGGTCCAAAAACCTGGCCGAGAAGGATGAAATTGTCACCGGGCTTAACAAACTGCTGGCCGATTTGCAACGCGGGTCGCATTTGCCCGCGGTTCTAAAAATCCCGGGGTCCAATCGGGCTTCTGTGGTGTCGAGATCACCGCGACGGTCACTGTTAATGGATGAAAAGGTTGCTGGTGCTGGCTCACCAAATACTTCTCATCGGACTTCGCTTCGCCGGTCTCCTGCGACACTGCACAGGAACTCATGGAGAAACTCAGTTGTTGCGCCCGAAGGTGGCATTGATCCTGCCGATAATTTCGATTTCGGAAGTACGGGTACTCCCTCCAAACGCGCAAGTTTCAGTCCCGCAAGTTTGAAGGTGTCCCCCGGTCACCAACCTTTGGAGCATGACCTGTCCTCTGAGCTTTTGTCGGATATCGTGTCACGAAGACGGCAGAGCTCAGAGGAGGTGGTTTACACTGATGATGACGCCGACGGTAGTCCTTCAAAGCGGCATTCCAAGGTTCTTCCCGGTACGCTTTCCTCACCTTTCAAGCCTTATGATCTTTCCAAGAAATTGGATGAGGATGAAGATGATGGAGGTGAGTGTTCGAGTGATGGGGAAGGGTCTCCAGGTCGTAAGGAAGCTCCTATGGCTCTTGCACCTCCTCCACCTCCTCCGTTGCCAACAATGCTGCTCGGTCCGACTTTGGATGGCCCACCACCTCCACCACCTCCACCGCCTCCTCCACCGGGTATGCCGCCCTCATTGCTACCTTCCACATCTACCGCAAAACCGCCGAGTGAGACGGTTCAAAAGCCAGAAGGTGCTCAGCCCGTACGGCTCAAGCAGATTCACTGGGATCGTATCGACAATGTGGACCAAACGATTTGGTCCAAAATCAAACGTCCCGGCGAACCGGCCACGAGCACCATTTTGGAAAAAACAGGAGTTTACTCTCAGATGGAGCGGTTGTTTGTGCAGCGTGAAATCAAGCGCATTGTTAACACGAAGGCAAAGGCAGAACAAGAAGCTGTGTCAATTCTGCGCGATAATATCAAGCAGAGTGTCGATATTAACTTCCATCGCTTCCGGTACGAACCTGTGGAGCAAGTGGTGCTGCAAGTACTTCATTGCAAACCGGAAGTCATTGACAACACCAGCATGCTCGAATTTTTCGCCAGCCCGCAAGCAACCGAGATCGGCGTGTCCGTTGCCGCGAAATTCAAGCCGTATAGCAACACACAGTGGAGCCCCACCGAGCCAAACACGGCCACGAAGGATCCGCGCAACTTAAGAAGAGCCGATCATCTTTACCTGGAGCTGTTCTTCAATTTACGGAGTTACTGGTTGGTACGTAGCAAAGGGCTCGTGATTGCGCAGAGCTACGACCGGGAGTACAGCTCGTTAATTAGTCAATTGGACATGATTGACGAGGCGTGTAATGCCGCGAAGAACTCGCGCAATTTCCACAAGCTGCTCGAAACTATTTTGCTCATGGGCAACTACATGAACGGTCCCGAAAAGCAAGCGCGCGGGTTCCGCCTCAGCTTTTTGGAGAATATCAGTGTCACGAAGGACGACTCTTCAACAATAACGTTCCTCCACTTCATTGAGTCCACGGTGCGCCACGGGCTTACTCCCGAGATCGCTAATTTCACTTACGATTTGCAGCCGGCCACTAAAGTGGCCGACGTGTCGATGGAAGGAGTCAAGCAAGTATGTGAAGAATACGTTGCTCAGATCCAGGGGCTCAATGATACACTAAGTAAAGGTGTGCTAAGCGATCCTAAGCAACTGCACCCCGAGGACCGGTGCGTACGAGTTATTAGGCCAGCAGTGGAGGCAGCACTACCCCTAGTTGAGAAGCTGCAAACCCATTTAAAGAGCACTGAAGAAAACATGCGGTCCACAATGACCCTTTACGGTGAGGATTACGAAGACAAAGACGACGTGGCGGCGTTTTTCAACCTTTTTGCCGTGTTTGTGAACCTTTATAATCAAGCCCGCGAAGATAACGAAAAGCGGGAAGAGGACAAACGCATTTATGAGCGATTACAGGCGCGGTACCGCGAGCGCGCTAAACGGTTTGAAGAACAAGAAGCTGCAGCTGCGAAGGAAGGGCGAACCAATGCCGATTCCGTCATTGAGAAGTTGAAGAATCCAGGATCCACAGCTGGTATACGCAGCCGGCGCCGCGCTCGAGAAATGCACAGTGCAGAAACGCCGAGCACCCAACCTGAATCATCCGAAACGGCGGTTCAGCCTGAGGAGGATTTCAGTGACCGCGCACGGCAGCTTTTGCATGGCATCGAGCTCTAAGCTTTTGCATTTATTTATATACGCGCTGTTAATGATTGAGTTTACGCAGTTTAAACGCTGAACGCTACTTGGAACGCTGAGCCTTTAACCTGTTTGGCCTGCTTAGCCTCACACTACATAAAACGCATGGCCTAACACTTCGCTCAACGCTGCTTAACCTGCTTCGCCTAACACTGCTTAGCCTAACACTGCTTAACCTGCTTGGCCTAACACTGCTTGGCCTAACACTGCTTAACCTGCTTATCCTAACACCGCTTGGCCTAACACTGCTTAACCTGCTTGGCCTAACACTGCTTAACCTGCTTAGCTTAACACTGCTTAACCTGCTTAGCCTAACACCGCTTGGCCTAACACTGCTTAACCTGCTTAGCCTAACACTGCTTAGCCTGACACTGCTTAGCTCAACGTGCTTAGCCTGCTTGGCCTGCTTGGTCTGCTTAGCCTAGCGCTGCTGGCCTAACACTTAGCCTGACATTGCTCAGCCTGACACTGCTTAGCCTGACACTGCTTAGCCTGTAACACTACATACCGAACACTGCTTAGCCTTAACACTTCTTATAAACTACTGCTCAGCCTTTAACTACTCAACGCCGCCTAGTCCTTGGACCATGCGTCCTTGTGCTATTAGCAAGATTAACACTGCTCAGCCTGTTCAGCTTAACCGCTTCACTGGTAGACTTTCACACTGTTGCCTGAAACATTGTTGCAATGCTGCACTACACAGGCTTTGCTTGACCTTATTGCTCACTTTTTAGCCTTACTGTTAGCTTTCACTTAGCCTGCTAGCCTTCGCTTAGCCTGCTAGCCTTCGCTTAGCCTGCTAGCCTTCGCTTAGCCTGCTAGCCTTCGCTTAGCCTGCTAGCCTTCGCTTAGCCTGCTAGCCTTCGCTTAGCCTGCTAGCCTTCACTTAGCCTGCTAACCTTCACTTAGCCTGCTAGCCTTCGCTTAGCCTTCGCTTAGCCTGATTAGCTTGCTTTATTGCTTTAGCTATTCCTATTTAACACTGCTAACACCGCTGCCTCAAGCATTGTTGACTGCTCAGCCTGCTAGCCCTCTGCTAACCTTCTACTAGCGGTATTGCTGTACTTTATATAAATTTTACAAATCGGCGTCGTCTTCATCCGGCAACGGCATGGCAGCCGCCTCCTCGGCATCGCGCTGGATCTTATTCATCATCTCCTGATCGATTTGGACCTCCGGAGGAGCCAACGCCACGCTGGCGACGAATTCGAGACCCGGGTTGCCCGCAAGTTTGCGTGCGAGCCACAAAAACGGCTTCTCGAAGTTGTAGTTCGATTTCGCCGAGATGTCGTAGTACTGCAAGTTCTTCTTGCGGTGGAACGTGATCGACTTCGCCTTGACTTTACGCTCCTTCACGTCGACCTTGTTGCCGCACAGAACCACGGGAATGTTCTCGCAAACGCGAATAAGGTCGCGGTGCCAGTTCGGCACGTTCTTATAGGTGATACGCGACGTAACGTCGAACATGATGATGCCGCATTGGCCGTTGATGTAGTAGCCGTCGCGCAAACCACCGAACTTCTCTTGGCCGGCGGTGTCCCACACTTCGAACTTGATTTCACCGTAGTTTGTCGTGAAGCCGAGCGGGTACACTTCGACACCTTGCGTGGCATGGTAGCGTTTCTCGAATTCGCCGGTTAAGTGGCGTTTGACGAAGGTGGTCTTACCAGTGCCACCGTCACCGACAAGCACGAGCTTAAACGTGGGAACCTGCTGCTGTGTGGCCATTTGGGATGGGAGGGAAGCTGTCAAGAGGTTATGTTGATGACGATGGCGAACACTTACCCAAATATGTAGGTGGGTGAAAAATTAACAAGAAAATAGCGGTCACGTGTTAGCAATATTTACTCGCTTGCCCCTATCATTAGGCATATCGCGCAGGGCCCCAGCGGCATTTTGGGGCCTGGTTCGTTTACTTATTGCTTCGTACTTAGCTTTTGCTAGAAGGTTCGTTGCAGTGAAAAATTCTCAATTGGCATTATTGCTCAGAAATTTAAATATTTTAAGCTAGGTAGTCATTGACTGGTGCAGTGGTGGTGAGCCGTGTCCCGGGCGGGGGTATGTACTCTGTTTATACACCATAGTGGTGGTAAACAAACAGATGGTTATCCGACAAAAAAATAATAAAATAATAAAATGCTAATGGTATAATTTAATGCAGTTATTTCTCCACACGTCTATACAGCTTTCCCATGCATACCTGCAAGTCGAACAGGCCAAATACAAACCGGCGCACCGCTTGCTTGTACCGCCCCGTAACTAACAGGTCCATGACCTGCCACAACGCGTCACCACTGGCAAAAACATCCGGGTGTGATGCCCGCATCGCCACCAGATGTTTCGCTGCGGTTTGAGAATGCATGCTGCTGCTCAGCTGGCTGATGGCCTTCAACAGCGCTTCAACCAGTTTTTCGCGGCGTTGCGGGGCCGTCGTGATCTCCAAAGACGAGGTTTTCAACTTCAACACGCCGGAACCTGCCGCCTCGAAGTCTAATTGGTGCTCGGAACTTTCGGATGTTTGTGAAGTAACTGAGGTGGCCAGCGACGGTTCTCTGTGCGGATAAACGTCATGCTCGGAACCACGGTCGTCCAGCGTGGTGCTTGTCCTTACAATGCCTAAATTGGATGTATCAATTGACGTCATTTGGGGCAGCGTTAATTGCGAAACACCGCTGGTATCACCACCATTCAACGAAGAGTGTGACCGAACATCAAAGGTCGGGGAAAAAGGTGGCGGTGGTGATTCTGCTTTAGCAGATTCCGAGTTCGATCCTAAACTCAGCATTGAAATGTCCACGGTGGGGGGTTCTTGGCCGTCATAATCACTCATCGCACAGTTTTCAGACTCCACAGGCTTATAATATTCTTCCGGAGGTAAAACCACCCCGATGGGACGGCCATAAACATCATAAACAACGTCCCAGTTACATTGGTGAACGAACTCGGCTCCTGGCAGCGACAGTGCGAACAATCCAAGAACATAGAAGGCGGTTCCTCTGAGGCTCAATGCCGCGGCATTCCGGCAAATGAGGCAGATGCTCTCAACTACGGACATGTTTATCAACGCAGCTCCCTTTTCGCGGGAAGCAACATGCCCAACTGCCCATAACGCACCTTTAATTTTACGTATGGAGTTCGCCGACCAGTTCTGGTTGCCCATTTTCGCAACCTGTTCTATGAGGGACATGAGCTCAGCCAGTTCACCCTTGGATTGTAAATACCGGCACCCTTGTTCAGTGACGGCGAGCTCGCCATAGAAATGCGCGGGAGGGCTGATTTTCATCCCCTGCCGTCGGGAGGGCCGTGCATACATGGGAAACTTGAAAATCTCCGCATCAGCTTCCGAAATTTCCGGTTTTTGGGTGATGTTTGTGACGTTAGCATACTCCAAGTACGCCTCAATCTTATCAACGTACGCTTCATTAAACCCCGGAGCCCACAAGCTCATGTCGCAATGCTCGAACTCGGCCATCAAAATTTCAAACCCTTTGGGTCTACTCATAAACAGAATCCGCAACGGCTCAGCCGCATCCAAAAGGTGCCCCAAGTACGGCTTCAAGCTGATTGTGTAGTCCAGCGCCTGTTCACTAGCAGCACAGATATTGTGCAGCCCATGAACAGCGGCCTGGGCAACCGTGGGTTCTACATCATAAAGCTGGGCGATCATCAAGTCAATCACCCACAAATGCGGCTCTTCAGTCGCCAACTCGTGGCCGACAAACTCAGTGGCATACAGTCGTGTTGCTCGGGAAGATGCATTCATCGCCTTTGCCAGTATATGCCGCGGGTGGCCGTTCAACCTATAGTCCATAGCACAAATAATCGATCTCACCACATCCTCACGGTTGATATCACACACGCGGTAGAACATGTTGAAAATTCGGTAATCTGCCAGCAGCCCCTGTCCCACCACTGAGCCCGAAAGCACGCCGATGAGTTCAGAGTATGCACAGCACAACGTTGACTTGAACCGGCGTGCCGAAAGCAACGGCTCGTTCGACATCACCCCCGATAACGGGTCCAACTGGGCTAAACATTCGGCGATTTGCAAGAACAGTTTGTTGTCGGATAAGTACCGTACACCCGCCGGTGTTTCCAGCAACGACCTCAGCAACTCTTTACCAACGCTCACATACCTCAAATGGTCTCTAGTGATCGGCAAATTAGAGAATCGGTACTTGAACGGTCGATAAAATGCAAATAATCGCTTTAAAAACTTCGAACCTTTCGTAACTTCATCCAGTCGTTTAGGCGACCGTAATGGACCCTGCACGAGCTCCATCAACGCGTCCCAATTCCATTGTCTAAACAGTTTCGTATCCAAAACATGCGTCGACTGCAGCAGCTTTTTAAAACTCACATCGTCAATACTGATCCCAAACCTTATAAACGTTCTTAAACTCGGTTTTGAGCGCCAAAACGACATTGAGGGCAGCTCGGCCTCAGTGCCAAACAATGCCACGCTTGCCGTGGGTAAACTGTAGGGCGGTGCTTTGCTCAACGCCTCTTCCAATTCGGTGGGGAGGGCCATGCTCTCACTTACTACGGCGTGCCTGGGGATCAATTTCGCACTCATGGCATATATTTTCGCGCCTAATTTATGTGCCTTCGTGCGAATGCGTTCAGTAAAACCCTCAGTTTGTAACCTCACCAACCGTTCTTGTAATCCCAATGTTTGTAAACGGTGCAACAACACAGCCGTAAATTCATTAGACAGTTGTCCTGCATGGCTCGCCGACGTTTCATAACGCGAAGCCAAGTCCAGCGAAGGTGGCAGCCACAACACTCCATCCAACACATTGAGCAGCTTCTCCTGAATATCACCCAATGGCAGCGTCATGCACTTCACAAACAGCTCTAAATCAAAACACATAAGCCCAGCCCAGCTGCGCAAGATCGCCTTCATGGCCAGCATCGCGCGGTTCATGAAATCCTTGTGCTGGAACTTCTCCACGCCATAGGCATGGATGTCAGTAAACGGCGCGAGCACCAACGACAAGTCGCGGCCGCCCCGCAAATACGTGTTTCTTATATGCGGGCAGTCTGCCGCATCTACTAACAGCATGGCTAATGCCAATGGCAAGTTTGACGAATCCCCATTTGGCGGAGTCACCGTTACCGGCGCTGTGGTAGTTGTGGATGCAGGTGGAATTGCCTTTGTCGTGGGTTTCGTGGCATCCGGCGACTTTTTGTTATCTTTGTCGCTGAAATCCGCACTGGTAATTGCTGCCACTAACACACGCAGCCCGCCAGCAGCAAACACGCGCTCGGGGTTCACCACCACCAATTCGGCCAGAGTTTCTAAGCAAATATGCCGGATGTCGTCATTTGACTGCTCGGCAACTGCCACCATTGCTCGGCATATTCCCAATGGCAGTGTGCGCTGGTGTGAAACAGTTGACATCATTGCCCGCACTAATTGCATAGCCTCCAGCCGCAAATCGTGGTTTTTATCGCGGTCTTCTCGTGCCAGTACTTGCACAAGCACTAAATCCAGCAACAACAGTTTGCGGAACTGTAAAGTTGCTGAACTATCGACCATCAGCAGCCTTGCCAACCGCAAACCAAGACCAATCAGGGATGGGTCCGTGCACAACAAAAAGGGCCGGACACAGTCGCACACCAGCATCCATGGCGCCATAGACCGTAGTTCGGACCGCACGTTGCGCACAGTATGCACTAACTCGCTCACGGCACTGACTGCGGCTGAGGCATCACTCGACTGCGGCTCCAGACCTTCCAGAACTTTATAAATGTATTTGATTGCTCGTTCAGTGGGTAACGTAGTGAACCGCGGCTTTTCCAACAAGTTTGCATTTGTGGGTGACTTCGCTGCCAAGTCAATGGCACTGGAAGCGGCACTGGAAGAGACGTAAGGCCCGCCGCGCATCTCATCGTCTTCATCGTCAATGAAAAGCGTGCTGGAATTAGCAAAAGCATCCTCATCCCCGCTGCTGAGGTCGTCATCCTCGTCGTAACCCAATGCTAGCAATTGCTGCCTAAGTCGCCTTATCCGGTCCTCTGCCGCATCAAATTGCGCCCTTACTTTCTTCCGGTGCTGGCTGTCGGACTTGAGCGACAGTTGCAGCTTAATTACGGCGGAATGGTGCTTGTTGTGCTGGCCCTGGCCGTAGTCCAGATCAGACAGCATTGCACCGGCGGCATCGCGGATTTTCTCTTCGCGGTGCAGCTCCACAAGCAGTTCCTGGGCCTGGGCAGCTTTACGGGCGGCATCGCGCACGTCGTTCGCGGAGGAGCTGTGGGGGACAGAAATGTACTTTTGGGGCGACTTATGCAGCCCACGGAAGCCGGTGCTGTTGCTCAGCGGGAGTTTGGTGGCACTGGGCGATGTGCGCCTCTCGCTCTCGTCAGATTTGCGCGAATCGTCTATGCTTGGTGGGCCCATCGCACCGGTGCACTGGTGCTTATGGCTTAATGGCAAGGGTACCTACCCACGAACGAACAGGCTAGCAGGATACAAGAAAGACAAATTAAGTGTGTTAGGTGTAGAGCTAGGTGTGCTAGGTGTGTTAGGTGTAGAGCTAGGTGTAGAGTTAGATGTAGAGCTGGGCGTGCTAGGTGTAGAGCTAGGTGTGCTAGGTGTAGAGCTAGGTGTAGAGCTAGGTGTGCTAGGTGTAGAGCTAGGCGTAGAGCTAGGTGTGCTAGGTGTAGAGCTGGGTGTAGAGCTGGGTGTAGAGCTGGGTGTGATAGGTGTAGAGCTGGGCGTGCTAGGTGTAGAGCTAGGTGTGCTAGGTGTAGAGCTGGGTGTAAGGCGTAGAGCTAGGTGTGGAGCTAGGTGTGCTAGGTGTAGAGCTGGGTGTGCTAGGTTTGCTAAGTGTAATGTACTAAGAGGACTGGGTAATGTGCTAAGTTTACTAGGTGTAGTACTAGATGTAATGTAGGTGTACTGAGTGTAATGTAGGTGTGCTAAGTGTAATGTAGTGAGGTGCTAGGTCCACTAGGTGTACCAAGTGTAGTGATGTACTAGGTGTGTGATGTGGGAAGGTGCACATGTACCAGACATTCTGCTTGTGTTGGTATGCCCATGGTTCGTTTGCATGCTTCTGGTGCTATATGTTGCGTGCTATGTAGAGCTAGGAGTGATGCATACCCATGGAGCTCGTGGTGCATTGTGGTGCATGCAGACTGAGTACGAGATCTATATGGTGATCCATGGAGCAGGCTGAGTAGATCTATCTTGGTGTTTGTATTATGCACTGGTGTTGAGGAGGGCCGCCCCACTTTGCTGGATCGACTCGTCGAGCTGCGCCTCCGGGTCCACATGCGTGAAAACCTGCTTGATGCGGAACCCCAAAAAGATGATATCTGCAGACAGCAGTAAAAGATGCCGATAAAACCATTCCAGCAGCAAATAAGCGCGAGGGTACCGCCATTGACTGCCAAACTCGGTGGCTGACATCGGCACTTTCAACGAAGCGTCCACGAGAATGTGCAGTCTATTAACTGGTGAGCCATACATCTGGTTAAGGCCCTGCAAGATCCGCTGAGTGCGGCCCACAAAGATCAACTCCAACGGAATCTTGTCAGTGTTCTGCAAGAAAGAACGCATCCGTGCCGCCTCACGTTTCTGTACTTCAAAGTCGCGGCTGCGGTACAATTGCGCCTCGTCGTCATCATACGGCTGCAGCATCGTGGCGCTGGCAAACAATTTCGCATCGCCAAACCCCCATTCGTGTGTTATCCGCGTGATCTCTGGTAGGTCGCGCTTGAACATGGCCCGCCACAGCTGCGCGTACTCGCCTCGGAGCTTTTCGCCCATGTACATGTACAATCCATGATCAAGCATCACCAGTTGCTGGTGACCGTTTACTCTGCGCAAAATCCAGTTCCCCGGGTGCGGATCGCTATGCACGACGCCCCATTGGAATGCCTCCTTGGTCAATGTTGTAAACACCAATTGCAAGGCTTGTTTCACGTTAAACCCAGCAGCAACCACTTCGTTTTTACGAGCTAATCCGACACCATCGATCCATTCCATTACAAGCACCCTTTTGGAACTTAGTTCCGGGTACACCTTGGGCACATACACGCGGTGGGTGGTGTCCGCGTCCGCATTTACTAGCCGTCGCATAGTTTGAGCGTTGCGTAACTCAGTGTTAAAATCGGTTTCCTCGTTGATTTGGTCGGCAATGTATTTTGCGGCGAAATACATCGGCATCTCGAACACAAACTTGCTGAACACCCACATCAGGGCCTTGTAAGTAGTTAAATCCCATTTGGCGGATGTGGGAATATCGCGGTGCTGGATTTTCACGGCAACTTCGCGACCGTCGCTTAATTGTGCGCGGTGCACTTGAGCAATTGACGCCGAGGCCACTGCCCTTGAATTGATGTGGCTAAATACCGCGTGGTAGTCCCCAAAGCTCTCATTCAGCGTTTGCTCACATTCTTCCCACGTATCCAGTGGAGCATCATCAAATAATTGGTTTAAACGTTCTCTATAAGGTTCGGGAAGCATGTTCCCCTGGATGGCAATACTCTGGCCAATTTTGACGTAAAGGCCCTTATTGTGCAAGATAACGCTCTGCATGCGTTTCGCATTGCGTAAATGCAAAGCCGGTATATCGCTATTTGCATTGAAATTCCATTTATAGTCGATGGCCATCACGGAGGCGTGGTAGACGGCATAGGCCGTGCGTGTGAGGGACCGGTGGTTGTAATTCACATCATAAAAGTATAAAACCCCTGCACCGGTGGTTACACCCACCGATAAGTTCAATAAATTCCGCCGGAAATGCATATTTCACTGGTAAACCACTGGGCATCACATGGCCTCCCCCCCCCGCCCACGCCGCACGGGCCCACCGATCGATCGATCATATGTAAATTAGTATATTTTCTATATTGGAGTTATTGGAAGTGTTGACGACTAGCACCGAAGTCGACACGCATGTGCAGCGTTTTACTGTGCATATCGATAGGTCCCCACGTGCCTGTGCCCAAACAGGTACTGACATTGGCCAATCACTAATTGAAGAAGTATATATTAAAGCGGCATTAAAGCGGCATTAAAGTACATAAATTGAAGCAATATCAAAGCCGTCTAAAGGCGGTGTATATTGAAGCTGCATGGGCCCCTGCTCATAGGGTTCGTGAAAGGTCACCCTCGTGCCTATATGCCTACCGGTACTGACATTCGGCCCATTCCAAATTGAAGAAGTATATAGCGGCATTGAAGCTAAATTGAGCGGCATTGAGCGGCATTAAAGCTGAATTGAGCACCATTGAGCACCATTGAATATAAATTGAAGCCGTACTAACGGGTAAAGGTAAACACAATCGAACTGCATTGAATGCTGGACGCTAGCGATATGGTCAACACATCACCCATTTGGAGACTATATGATGTATGTAGTATACTAGACATAAAGCATTTTTCTAAAATTTATCTTACTATTAGCTATATACGGCTCAGAAAGCCTGATCTTAGAGACTATTAGATGTGCAGAACTGCCCGACTGCCCTTTGGGAAGGTTAGGGACACAGGGTTCGTTAGTGAAAAATTCACCACCATGGCCTCGCAGGTGCTCCGACTGAACCACCCCTATTTTGCGCCGGCCTCCGGGCGCCACGGCGCACAGTACCCCAAACAAGCCACGATTGAGGCCCAGGCGTATTTCCAGATCCTCAGCCACGCCTCTCGTAGGCGGCAGAACCAGCAGCGCGTTATTGGCACGCTCCTCGGTTCCCGCAGCGAGGACGGCAGCGTTGTTGAAGTTAAATATGCCTACATCATCCCCGTCACTGAGGATGCCGAGGAAGTTGCCGTGGAGGTCGAGTACCACAGCGACATGTACGCTTTGCTCCGCAAGTCTCAGCCGGAGCTGCGAATTGTTGGCTGGTACGCCACCTCGCCCGAACTCACCAACATGTCCGCACTACTCTATGGGTTTTATGCCCAGGAAACCGGCAGTTTCCCCTTCCCGCCTGTGCATGTTACCGTGGACGTGCATGCCGACAATGCCCGTTCAGCAATTGAGGCCTACGTAGCTTTGCCGTTATTTGCTTCACCAGAAAACACGATCAACAGCAACTGCATCTTCTCGCCGATCCCATCGCGCGTGAATTTCGATGAAGTAGACACCCCTGTGCTCAGCGTGGCCTCAGCCATCGATGCTGCGGACATTGACGCTTTGCCGCACGCCACGGATGATGCGTTGGAAAGCACAATCAACCAGATCGACATTGTTTTGAGCAAAATCAACGAAGTACGGAAGGCTGGCCATAAAGCTGAGGCCGATACTTTGGCGCGGTACCTATTCAAGGTCGTGTCGAATTCGCCAGTGCTGGAGGCTCCGAACACTTCGGCACCGCATAAATCGCAGCAAAAGTATGATCCGCGCTCAGCGATGTACAGGGCACACATGGCCGACTTAACCACGGTTGTTAATTTGACGAGCTGCATTAGACGGCAGGTCGAGATCACGAGCGAGGTCTCGTCAAATCTCGCTTAGAGTTATGTATTCATGTTATAAATATAAATCACTTGCTGAGTGTCCTTACATGCTCCTTAAAAGTACTGTGCTGCTAAGTCCTTAAGCGGCGGCCAAACTGCCCTGAATTCGGGCAATGCCACTGCCGCTGCCACTGCCGCTGCCCATTCAGCAATTCTTAAGTACTGTGCTCCTTGTTTAAGTTAGTCCTCCTCAAACGGGCTGATGGCACCGATCTCAATGAGCTCACCGAACAGATCACCGTCGTCATAAGCTGGTGCGTTGCGGGACATTCGTGGCTTCTTCGTGCGTTTACGCACCCCGGGCGAGTTTGTTCCATCGCGAAACCTGCTCTGCGAGCCCCGACGCCGCCAGGGGGCCGGGCTCATATCCGTTGGGTACGCCGGGTTGTTCACATAGGGTGACCCGCGGTTGCGAAATGCTGACACCGGAACACTCTGGTTGTTACTCAACCTATTGCGGAACAAGTATGGCGACACCAGCGGCGATCTAAACTGTTTGGGTTTATTAGGACCAAACTCTACATCAAACTCGTAATGGCTGTCATTCAAGTTCTCATCCGAAGACATCCCTTCAGTATTGATGAAGTCGCGCAGTTCCAGCAGATCAAGGTCGCTCAATTCACCTTCCTCGCGCCGCGACTCGTTGGCATCTTCATGACCAAAGTCAGTGAAATCGCCATCAATGCCCTCAAACGGGTCCCTGACTTCAAACGGCGAGTCCGACTGTACCACAACTGATTGGATCGGCGCGGGCGGTGGAGGCGGGCTCAGCGTGCGCATTGTTAAACCATCAATGATGCCGACATTCTTATCGTGTTTGATACGCCACGAACCCAAAACTGGCGGTCGTGCCGAAAAGCTGTCGCTGCTCAGCACCTCAATTGCCTTCGTGCCCCGCGCTTTACGCCGTTTCCGTTCAGGTGCCACGCCGTCATCCTCATCCGTGGACTCGCCGCTGGGGATATACCCCCCCTCTTGGCGCTGGAGCTGCTCAATTGATAACGGACCACGGCCGCGCAGCGGCATGTTTTCATCAACTGACAGCATGTCTTTATCAACAGGCAGCATGCCTTTATCAACAGGCAGCATGTCTTTATCAACAGGCAGCATGCCTTTATCAACAGGCAGCATGCCTTTCTCAACAGGCAGCAAGTCTTCATCAACTCGCAGCAAGTCTTCATCAACAGGCAGCAAGTCTTCATCAACTCGCAGCATGCCTTCACCAACTCGCCGAGCTTTGAACGACTGCGTGCGGCTTTGCCGCCGTTGCCGTGCCCGCGCATTCGGAGTCGTTCCAGCACCTAAAGACGGTGTGTCTTCATCCCCTGATGAAAAAAAGTACTGCCAAAGGTACGAGTCGTCCTCTTCATCAAACTTGGAGCCGACATCTTGCTCCAGGAAACCCGGAATTTGTTTGCCTTGATCGGGGAAGTCGAAATTCCCTTCTAGAAACTCGTGGCCCCACGACGTCTCGCTGTGGGCATCGGAATTAGCATCGCTTTCGTCAAAGTCTTTGCTGCGGGTTTGCTGCGACTGCGACAGTCTCCGAAGTGACAATGGACCAGGGAGTTTGCTGTGCATTTCCGCACGAATCGCCTGCTCCTCCTCGGCTTCAATTGACGAGTCTGCATCGTCATCCAGATCATGTTCTTCATCGCTGCTCGAGGCAATTGCCTGCGAGTGCTCAGAGTCTGAATCGTTTGGGATCTGCATAAACGAATCCTCACCTTGTGGGTTTAATCTTTTAGTATTTGGTGGCTCCAATTCGTCAGATTCGCTCACGGTGGAGCCTACGTCTTCATCGTCATCATCTTCATCGTCTTCTTCATCAAACAACGGCAAAACTACGTGGTTGGTGTCTTCTAACGAACTGTTTATAGAGTGCCGCTCTGGGTCCAAATTGTAAATCTCGGCGGCCATGGTTTGTTCATGAAATTAAAGGGTGGGTGTGTGAAATAATGCAAAAGTGCAGGGACAAATCGGCAATCAAGCTACGATTTGAAATAAAAGTTCAGTATAAACACTCCTGGGTCCTGCCAGAAGTCAATTCACCCGTGTAACTGGTCAATTCGAGTGTGAGTTAGTACGGTGGATCGCGATATTTTTTTTTTGGGTTGAAATGTTAACTAATTTTTTTCCTGCTTTCCTGTAAGGGTAAGGGCCACCGGGCCGGCCATAGTGCTCACCAGTTGGGAGTTTAGCAGTTGGGACTTAGGTGGAAGCAGGCACACAGCCATAAGGGCTACTACAGGGATAGGGCTACTATAGGGACAGGGCTACTATAGGGACAGGGCTACTATAGGGACAGGGCTACTATAGGGACAGGGCTACTATAGGGACAGGGCTACTATAGGGACAGGGCTACTATAGGGACAGGGCTACTATAGTCACAGCCATAGGGAAGCAGGCACAGCCATAGGGAAAGCACGTAGGTATGGGGATAGGGGATAGGCATGGGGATATAGGCATGGGGATAGGCAGGTACTACATAGGGACGCTGGGTCGGGGTGCCTTAAGGCCTTAAACCGGTAATTAATGTTTTAATTTCAGAATTCTTTGAACGTTAATATCGCAATTTGCAACTAACCTATATAATCTCGCCAAATATCCGCACTAAGTATATCCGTTTCGTTGTTGCTTAGCGCCCGCCCACGTGAGCAGTCGTAGTGCGTTGCGGCGCAGGCGTGCATTAATGACCCCCATCACCCCCCCCTGCGGCTAATTCGGGGGCTTGACAATGGGCGAGAAAGTG
Source organism: Starmerella asiatica (assembly GCA_030572815.1). Taxonomy (NCBI): domain Eukaryota; kingdom Fungi; phylum Ascomycota; class Dipodascomycetes; order Dipodascales; family Trichomonascaceae; genus Starmerella; species Starmerella asiatica. Next base: position 24,844 of record JAJMBI010000036.1, on the reverse strand, counting down.
CTGGTTACTGGCGGTGCGGGCTACATTGGCAGCCATACCGTCGTGCAGTTGCTGGAATCCGGTTGGGAAGTCGTTATTCTTGACAATCTCTCGAATTCATGCCGGGAAGCCGTCCGCCGGGTTGAACGGCTAGTTAAACGTTCAGTATTTTTTTACGAAGGTGACGTTCGCGATGCCAAAACCGTGGCCGAAGTGTTGGAAGCCCACAAGGACATTTCAGCAGTAATTCATTTCGCTGGGTTGAAGGCCGTGGGCGAGAGCGTTAAACACCCAATTGCCTATTACGACTGTAATGTTGGTGGGACAACTACTTTACTGCAGCAAATGCAACTGTACAATATAAAAACCATTGTTTTCTCGTCGAGTGCCACTGTTTACGGCGATGTTACCCGATTGGGTAACCCACCACCGATCCCAATCCCGGAGGAAACCCCACTTGAAGCCCTGTCTCCATATGGAAACACGAAAATTATCAATGAGCGGATCCTGGCCGATCATGCTCGGGCACACCCCGGGTGGAAAGTGGCATTGTTGCGGTATTTCAACCCAATTGGTGCTCACCCTTCGGGTGATATCGGCGAAGATCCGTTGGGCGAGCCGAACAACTTGCTGCCGTACATTGCGCAAGTGGCCACGCACCGCAGAGCAGAACTGCGCGTGTTCGGCAACGACTATGCTTCGCGCGACGGCACGCCGATCCGCGATTACATCCATGTAATGGACCTTGCTGCGGGTCACATTGCCGCGCTCCACAAACTGAGCCGAGTTAATTTAAATGAACCCACAAGTTTCTGCCGAGCATGGAATTTAGGCACGGGAAGGGGCCACACCGTGCTCGAAGTGCTGGCGGCATTTGAAGCTGTGGTGGGCCGAAAATTGCCGTACGTTGTTGCTTCCAGAAGAGACGGAGACGTGCTTGATTTAACTGCTAAAGTAGACCGGGTGCATGCCGAGGTGCACTGGGAAGCGAGAAGGTCATTAACCGATGCTTGCCGTGATTTGTGGAACTGGACGCAGAAGAATCCGTATGGGTACAGACCACCGGAATGCTTTGGAGGGTGCTCCACAAAAGCAGCCGCTGCGGGCGATACCATAGCATTGGCAACGCCGCCATAGACGTTTAGTTGCTAGACATGTAATTTAATGAATCACAACACACACAGTGAACTATAATGTGTACATTTGTTACTTTATATACAGAATAAGACCGGCTGGAGTAGGCACCATAGACATGTATGTACTCTACCTACGTTGATGCACAGTATAGCTATGAAACACATCGAACGGCACGTCTTAGGTTGGGCATATTACCATAGACATATTAACGATGTATGATTCAACATCGAGATCTCTATCTACTACATGCACAGTATACCCATATGACTACGGTACGTCTTAGACTGGCATGCCACCATAGACATCTATTTGAACGATATATATAGAACGTACGAGTTGGGTTGGGCATGTCGACGCACGCGCTAATAAATGCCGTTCTGGCCCGCGTGCCCAATGCCGATCCCGATACTGTGCTTGAACTGATTGTTTCGTGCGATGCCGACCTTGCCAAAGTGTTTGCCGTGCTGGGGGTGCAGCCACCGGCAACGATGCGTCAAATGACGTTCGACCAGTACACATCTAAACGCCCCTCGCGCACGCTTAAAACTACGGCAGATGTGGTTAATTTATACACCCCCCCGCAGGTTTCCGTGGCAGATATCTGCTTAAGTCTGCACGAAGACCTGCTGGATGCATCCGTTGCTAACCAACTTGCCGTCGAGCTCGAACGACAAAGTGGCAGCTGGGAGTACAACCAATTCTATTTATTTGACCGAATGGTCACTTCGAAACACAAATCTGCTCTATATACTGACGACGAAGATGTGTTGAGCGGTAAACGGCCCGCCACCTACCAGGGTCGTACAGTTCATAAACTATATAGGTTCCCGGCCGAAATGGTCGTTGCTCGCGATGCCGTGCAGGCCATGGTTCGCAAGTACGTGCCAAATTGGACAGCCGGGGTCGCGGTGGTTAATCGGTACTGCGGTGCTGCCGAGAAACTGGACTACCATGCTGATCAGCTAACCCATTTAGGTCCCAGGCCAACAATTGCGGCACTGTCGCTGGGTTGCACGCGCGAGTTTAGATTGAAAGATCGGAGAGTGCCGCCTAAACGGCCGGTGTATGCCGTGCACCTTCCCCATAACAGTTTAGCGATCATGCATGCAGGGTGCCAAGAAATGTTCAAACATGGCGTGCCGCCCATGCAAACCATTGACAATGATGCATTGCTAGGACCCGTCCGTATCAGCGTCACTTTCAGAATGTACTGCGACACCAAAGTGCCTACATGCCGGTGCAATAAACCCATGGTTTTGCGTGCCACGGTGCCTAATACTGAAGGTGAGTACCGCTACATCTGGCAGTGTGCTAACGCATACGCCACGGGCACTACTTGTAACGAAGTTAAGAATATGTACATTTAAAACACGAGTTTGGCCCCCGTCGGCACGAAGTAGCGCCGTGTGCCACTGCGGTCAGCATCCCACACCTGCATAATGGTTCCCTGGCCATTTTTCGATTCAGTGGTGTACTTCTCGACCAATTGCTTTGAATCGAGCAGTATAGGCACCGGGCGACGGAGGTACCGCCGTTTAAGCTGGGCAATCTCGCTAAGCGACAGTGCGGGGCTCGCATCGAGGATACCCAGCACCTCCTCAACTAAGTTGGCTGGCGTGGGCGAGTCGCGGTATTCAGCAGTGAGTTCAGCAACTTTTTGATCCACTAAATCAAATGCCGACGTTTCCAGCACCTCAATTGGTACAAGCTCGCGTTGAGGCCCGAACGCATATGCGGAATCCACCAATTTAGCCGCACCTGTAAACTGGGCAAGTTCAGCAGCATGCTTCTCAGCACTAAGACGACCAGTTTCCAAGTCCAAATCAAGGTCTTCAAGTATATGCTTGGTCACCAAATCGCGCGCTTCATGGTATGATAAACCTCCGCACATGAACTGGAAGATCGCATCCAATCGGTTCAATTGTGGTTGTAATTGCTCGCCCAAATCCACATTGCCTAGTAATTCTGCATATTTAGCCATGCGAGCCTCACGTTGAGCAGCACGCTCGGCAACAATCTGTTCCCTAGCTTTCAGCCTTTGAGTTTCTTTCCTCGTCAAATATTCCAGTTCGTGCTGCGCGACTTCGTCATTATCAATTACAGTATATCCAAACCGTCTCCTGCGAGGTTCGAAATGCGGGGTGGGCAGCCTATCATCTTTGCCGAGAGCGACACCAATGAACTTGCGTTTGGCATGAAACGGGTCGCGGTAGTACCGAACATATCCCGGTTCTTTAGCAAATATGGTGTGGTCGCGGCCAATGCCTGTGTTTTCACCGGGGTACCATTTGGTGCCGCGCTGGCGCCAGATAATTTGACCCGGTTGCACCCACTCGTTTTCGGCGACTTTCGCGCCTAATCTACGCCCGGCCGTGCTGTTGTTAGCGGCTTTGCCTCCAGAGGCCCGCTTTGTGGCAGTACGCACAGGCACGAGCACGAACCGCGCCAATCGCGACTGCAAAGCGGTGAAAAACATGCCGGTTTAAGGAAGGTAAAGCTGTAATTTTTCACTTACACCGGGGCACGTAATACGGCTAGGCCTCTAGGGGGCACGTAATACGGCTAGGCCTCTAGGGGGCACGTACTACGGCTAGGCCTTAAGGAACTGAGCATTACCCCAGTCCTAAAACCTTTAAGCAATGTGGCTGGCTCCACACCCGCCCACCACGCTGGCAGGCCGTGCAACACAGCAATACTGAGGCCGTGCAACAACACAAAGCTACGTCTATGTATAACAGCACATGTTAACGTACTTCAGCATATTCCCACGTTTATTAGCGTATGCAAATTATACCAAGTATGTAAACCCGTGCACTAAACATATCTACCCCAGCCACCTACTCAATGTGGACAAAGCTTGTTTACATTGATTATATAATCGCGCATCGATCAACCTCTTTGAAAACACATCACTCATGAGGACCCCCGCGCTGGTTGCCGGGCTCTTGCGCTTGGCGAGCGCTAAATGGCAAAGTGTTTATGAAACAAACTACACCGGTGTGTACCTCCAAAGCACGAATGGCTCGCTGTACCACCTCCCGATTTCTAATGAGGCATTAAGCCGTCAACAAGTTATGAAAGAGCTTAATGTCCTCCCCTCCGCACCAACAAACGCATCGCTCGTGCTCGATAAAGACGGCCACCTTTTCGCTGTGTGGGGCGCTAACGGCTGCGGGCAATCCCCACTGGAAATCTCCCGATTTGATAGTGAACACACGCAGTGGGTTTCCGAGGCCCAATCGGACAGCCGTACCCAGCGGTGGTTCCAAGACTCGCAAATTGTATGGTTAGATCGCAGTGAGGACGCCATTTACATTTATGGCGGCATGTGCGATGGTAAAACCCAATCAGGTTTTTACAGGTACTGGCTGAACAATTCGACATTTGAAGCGGTGGATGGCGCGATTATGCCCCGCGAGATGTCTGATGCACAAACGATCCCGTTGGATGACTATGCGACGCTGATTGTTGGCGGGAAGGCCAGCAGCAACACGTGGATGTCGATGCAGCAGGTGGCTATTTGGAGCCACGGCTCGTGGACGTTCAATGCCGTGGCCAATTCCACTGGCATTGACAGTAGGGAAAATCCCCTGGTGTTGCCGATCTTTGCTTTGGGCCAGAACGGCGAATCGGGAGCCCTTAATTCAGTATTGGTGGTTGGAGGCAGCGTGGCCGGCCGCGAGGCTGAACCCGAGCTGGTTGTTTTGAATCACACCGCTGCTGATGGCTGGTTCTGGGCCCCGCTTCCCGACGGCACGGACGTACCGGTGGTTGACTATGCCGCGGCAAACCTGTACGACACTTTAGCGAACCTCAATGCCGATACGGCGAATTTGACTCTTTATGGCCGCAATCAGGCGAATACAATGAGCAGCGTGCCGGAAGTATCCGTGGTGAAACAGCCTGCATCCAGTCAATCTGGCCACAAATCCATGTCCACTGCCGTTATTGCCGTGGTATCAACTTTACTGCCCGTAATTGTCATTGCATTGGCACTGCTCGGAGGATGGTGGTGGTGGAGACGCCGGCGTGAGCACAAGCTGTTTTTACAATCGAACCGCCAAGGAATGCTGGGACGCCAGGACTCGGTGGCCACAAGCATGCGCAGCTGGTTCATGCCCAGCACGGAACGGCCATTGCAACTCGACAGCGTTGCTTTGCCGCGACGACGGCACCCCGTTCACGGCAGCGACGTGGGAAGTGTGCTGTTGATGAACGACGACCGCGTGTTTATGTCGCAGAAACGTCGTAATTTGCATGTCGTGAACCCGGACGATGCTGTCACGTCAGTGCACACGCCGAACAGTGCCAGTAGCTCGAGGAACACTTCAAGGCACAGCTCGCAAAGCAGCGATCCGTTTAAGGATGACGAGTTGAAGGACCCGTTCAGTGATGAAGGTAAGCCGACAGAGTTCGATTTTGGCGTATAGAAAGCGACCATGCCGTTCACCGTAGCTGACATTAGTTTATATCGTATCTTTTTTTTTTTTTTTGGATTGACACCGCAAACATATCTAGTTATTATAATTGAGCAACTGCCTCCCTTGCCTTCTGCTCCATCAACAGATCCAGCGTCACAATGGCTGCCATCGCCTCAACGATCGGCACTGCCCTCGGAACAACGTTCGGATCATGGCGACCACGAGCAGCCAAAGTGCCGTCCTCACCCGTGTACGAAGCCGTGTGCTGCTCCATTGAGATCGTGGCCGGCGGCTTGAAGGCCACATTGAAGTAAATCGTTTCGCCATTAGAAATGCCACCCTGGATGCCACCGCTGTGGTTCGTCTTCGTGTGCAAATGCGACGGATCTACACTGTCGCCATAGAACATATCGTTATGTTGCGAGCCGCGCATTTCCGTGCCGGCAAACCCGCTGCCGATTTCAAACCCCTTGGTTGCTGGGATTGACATCATGGCATGGGCCAATTGAGCCTCGAATTTATCAAATACAGGCTCCCCCAAACCAACGGGAACGTTGCGAATAACACAAGTAACAATCCCGCCAACCGAATCGTGGGCATCGCGGCATTCCTCAACGAGTTTTACCATCTTGCCGGCCAAGTCGGGATCAGGGCACCGAATGGGCCCGGCCTCATCAACTTCAGCCCGAGAAATTGTGTTCAGCAATTCCATGTATTCCTCATCCTTGGTGTTTCTTAACATCTGGATGCTGCCCACGCCGCTAACAAACGCCACAATTTCAATGTTGTGGTTGCGTTTCAGCACTTTTTCCGCAATTGCACCCGCAGCCACCCGGCCAATTGTCTCGCGGGCGCTACTCCGGCCACCACCACTAGCAGCCTTCACGCCATACTTGGCGAGGTACGTGTAGTCGGCATGTGACGGCCGGGGGTAAACATCGGTTTCCGAGTAATCCTTGGGCCGGTGGTCTTTGTTGAGCACAACCATGCCAATTGGCGTGCCCAAAGTACGCCCGGCCTCCACGCCGCTTTGGAAAACGACCTGGTCAGCCTCGTTTCGGGGGGTCGTCAACTTGGACTGGCCAGGCCGTCGCCTTGTCAGCTGCGGCTGCACATCTTTTTCGGTCAGTTCAAGGCCGGGGGGGACACCATCCACAATGCATCCTACGGATTTGCAATGGGATTCGCCATAAGTGGTTACACGGAACAACTTTCCAAACGTTGACATCTACTGAAATATTCTGTTCGAGGTTCACACGCGGTTAGGGATTAGAGTCATTCGCTGGACGCGATACCGCCAATAACACATCATACGGATACTAAAACACGATACTGCTATATAACACACTATACTGCTATATACACACACTATACTGCTATATACACACACTATACTGCTATATACATACACGATACTGTTATATACATACATGATACTATCAATTGAACCCATGATACCTCCTCCCCACAATACCACGGGAGCACCCGAGCGTCGTTGTGCATTGAGAGGCTTCGATACGCCTGTACGCGACCGGGAAATTCGTGCATGCATATAGCATAGTACCCAAGTGGATACCCAAACTGTTTTACCCCAGCTTCTACCCCAGTTTATGCATGTATTCACCCCCCCACCCCCCCAGCAAAAAAAACATTCCATTCATTCAAATGTACCAAACATCTAGATAATTAACTTATCGCTACCTAAAATGCACTCAACTGTCTATTACGTGTCGACCCTGGCGGTATTTGGGAAGGGTTCTATTCGTGATCTCGTATTCGCCTGCAGGCTAAGCTTATAAACTACATAACTCCACAATTCTCCGTTCACGTGTACTACAATGTCCGACCTTTTCAGTAAATCTAAAGTCGAGGAGCTCGTGCGTAAATTCCAGGAGCATGTCGACCCGCTCACGCTCGTTGCAATCGTTGTTGCCGTGGCCCTTATCGGCATGCTCAACATGCTGTTCTTTGGCCGCCAGGGCCTGCCGGGTCGACGCACGCCGCCAACGGTGTTGATTGCCGGGCCGTCGGGTGCGGGTAAAACCGCACTTTTCATGGCCTGGCAAACACCTGATAAAGTGCACGAAACCGTTACGAGCGTTGCTCCGAATGAGGCAGCGAGCTTCTCCCTTATTTCTGAATACCGGCTGATTGATGTGCCGGGCAACGAGAAGCTGCAGAAGTTCACGCGCGATCATTTGCAGAGCTCGTATTTGCGAGCAGTCGTGTTTGTTGTTGATGCATCCGCTGGTGTACCTGCAATCAAGGCCGCTGCCCCGCAACTTTTAACGATTTTGGAGTCCACGGAGCCGTTGCAGGTTCCTGTGCTCATTGCTGCTAACAAGAGCGATCAATTCAGCGCGTTGTCTCCGCAGAAGATCCAGAAGGTGTTGGAAGAAGAAATCACGAAACTCCGCGATACGAAGTCGCGTACTTTGGCTGGCAGCGAGGATACCGGTAGTGGTGTGGCCGAAAAGGCCTTTTTAGGCATTGACGGTAAGAAATTTGAGTTTGCCGATTTAGAGTCGATAATCGACACACTTCCGGGCAGCGCGCGGCCGGCCCACTTGGAGCAGTGGAATACCTGGCTCGAAAATGAGACAATCTAGATATATTAATAGTTTTATGGACGGTTTAATTGGCTTATGTACAGATTTCCCGATTCGGCAGTAAACCCTAACATCGCAAATGCGGATCTCTGCAGCGATGCTGATGCCGGCTACTGAGGCTTGTGTTTGGGAACCGCGGGGAACAAACTTGGATTATTTAGCAACTCCTTGGTCCGGCGTTCTTGTGCAGCTCGTCGTTTAGCCGCCACACGTAAATTGTACACACCTAAGTTCAACTCATAAACGGGCTTGGCTGGTGGCGGGAGGTCGGCAGGAGGTGCCTCAACGGATTTAGCGTTTGTGGTCGGTGGTATTTTAGTGTCTGTGTCTGTAGCATCTTTATTTTTGGCCTTTTGAACCCGTTCCCATTCTTCCTTCAACCGATCGACTTCCAACTGCTTCTCGAGCCTCAATTTCTCGGCCCTTTCGTATTCAGGCTCGAGTTTGGCAAACCCGCGGTCGCTGAGGTGGGTGTCGCACGCATAAAAGAAGTCTGCTACGGGGTTGTCGTTCACCAGCACAGTGGTCGTTGGCCGGTGGCACACGAAGCACGCACGGGCGTCGCTGGCGTCTACACGACGTTGCACGTATTTGTTGGCGAACATATTAACTTATGTTGGTAAAAAAAACACGTTTAAATTGCGCCCACCTGCGATCGCGCTGCCCGCACGAACCCACGGAGACGGGATACAAGTAGCCCGGCCCAGCGACCCATGCTTTTCAAAAAGACCCCCATGGATTGCCGGCTAACTGACATTATTATTATTTGTAGCTCATAATTTACCATTTTAGTCGAATTTAGTGCCGCGGGTGAGAAATATGGGTGAGCTGTGCCTGAACAGGATATACGCGGCAAGCTACTTTAGGATTACAGGTCGTTAAGCATACATTTACTGAATATTAAGCAGATCGGTGCTACTGGTTCCAGTGAAATGCACCTCCAATAAGAATAAATCGCAACCTCCCACAGTTACCGATTCAGGCGGCGTCCTTTTTTTGCTTACTGCTGCCCCATTTATCCGAGGGGTAAGGTGAATGATAACGGCACCAACACTGGGCAAGTTGCTGCATTGATTGCATAGATCCATAACTTTAATCGAAATATATCCCGATCCAATCTCAAAAGCACATAGATCTTGAGATCACTGACATGTCACGTTAATGTGGGGGCGCCTTTCCGAAGTGAAACATAGCGGACCTATCGTTCCGGATTGCATAACCATCGGCCCGAAATGCATGGCTGCTTGTTACCGATAGTGGGGGGGGGTTTGCGCGATAAATACAGATAGAGCAGAGAGAGTCTTTGAAGTTTTTACGTAGTTCTTTAAAAAAACTATTTCCTTTGAAGGCAATGCAGGACGCGAACGACTTCGATCACAACTTATTTTTTTAGCAGTCAGACTGTATAGCAATAATTCGTATTGCTTACCCGACATACGATTACGCTGGAACGGATCATTACCCAGGTGGTGACGCAACTCGCTACGTAATTAGTGGCAATCCCTTAAAGTGGATATCGCAGCATCTTGCTTGCGAAAGCAAGCACTAAAGTGTATCTAGAAGGAAAATTTTAGTATGGGTATATAAAACCACATGGCCGCAGCAGCATATCTGATACGAAAGCAAGTATAATTATGAGCGATTAAACCGTTCCGCCGCCTGCCAAAATAAATAAGCCGCCGTGGTATTTCTCACGTGCATTACCGTTCTACGAACCGGTCGCGCTTTCGTTTTTATACCTTGGGTACGGAAGGGGTTAAACGCCGCCTAGAGGGCAAGGGCCGCCTAAAGGGCAAGGGGACGCAGGCGAGGCAGTAGTGCTGGGTACGTCCCACCAGCCATAAGCAGCTCCCACCTACAGAGTGCTGCCCCATACACTGTCCCCTACAAAGGCAGCGCGCCATGCGAAGTACAGTAGGGTTCGTGAATCTAAACCCCAGATGCCGAAGTATAGCGATTAATAAGGTGTAATTCGCGCATCCAACTGTAGCATATAGCCCCCCCCCAGGACTACGTAGCTTTATGGCCCCTGAAGGCTTGCAGGAAGACATGGAATCCTCCAAGCGGAGCATGGCCGGCTGGCGAACCGACCGGGGCCGTACAAAAACACGATCCAGCGTGATCCCCGCGCGGGACGCCTCGGCAACGGGCTACCCGCCATCATTCAAAATCGATCAAAGCGAAAACGTTAAGGAAACTCATAGAATCAATATTGATTATAACCCCGTCAGTGGCCGGAAAAAGCTGAACACGTACGAAATCATTCGCGAACTCGGCCGTGGTGAGCACGGCAAAGTAAAACTTGCTTATGACCCCGTGAAAAACATGTATGTCGCCATTAAATTGCTGAACCGGAAAGAGAAACCGAGGTTGGGCCGGCCAATGGGTTCGTCCACTGAGGAAAAAATCCATCGTGAGATAGCCATCCTTAAAAAGTGCCGGCATCCCAACATTGTAAGGTTATTAGAAGTGCTGGATGATGAATCCAGCCGGAAGATTTATTTGGTGTTGGAGTACTGTGCGAAAGGCGAGATCAAATGGCAAACTTCTCGGGGCGATATCGCATTAACTAGAGAGCAGGCACGTTCAGTTGCCCAGAACGTTGCGTTGGGACTCGAATATTTGCATTCAATTGGAATTATCCATCGCGATATAAAACCGGCGAACTTGCTGGTAAGTGCCAATGATGTAGTGAAGATCAGCGACTTCGGCGTGTCATACGCCGTGTCGGCGAACGCGAGCAGCGAACTGGAATTGACGAAGACAGTAGGCACCCCAGCGTTTTTCGCCCCGGAACTGTGTAAACCTACGGAAATTACCGAGAACGGCGAGCGGAAATCGATGCCGATCAGCTCTAAGGTGGACGTATGGGCGTTCGGCGTGACTTTGCACTGCTTCTTATACGGATGCTTGCCCCTAGAAGCCGATAACGAATATGAACTTTTCAGAGTGATTGCCACTGAAGAAATTGAGCTGCCGGATCCCGGTGAAGATGAGGATCTAAAAATGGCGAATGATTTGCTTAGGAAAATGCTCACCAAGGATCCATTTAAGAGGCCGACGGTTACGGAAATAAAACACCACCCGTGGATGCTTGCCAGCTTAACTCCAGCTCAACAAACAGTGTTTTTGCATTGTGCCGACTCGCCCTTAATTAAAGTTTCTACTGAGGAAGTTGACCAGGCCATCAAGGGTGTCAGCTTTAAAAGCCGGATCAAACAGGGGTTCCAGCGCATTGCTGAGCAGATCAGACCGCATTCGCGGTCCTCATCTCGCGCGCATTCGCGGCAGCACTCAACAACGACCCCATCGCCGCCGAACTTACCGCGTAATGACAGCATTGTGAGCACTATTAGTAGCCAGTCAAACAAGGGCCAATCTATAAAATCCGCCGAAAGGACGGCGAGTGCCGGCGTGCTGTCGAACGTGCCTTTACCCAGCTCGTCGCAGGTTTCCATAGAAGGTTCCCATTTGTCTGATGACTCGCATTCATTTATTACGTCTAATGACCGGTCAATTGGCTCAATTGTTTCTGGAACGGCCTCTGTGGGGTCGAACTCCTCGGGGAACGTGCCCAAAACTTTTGGGTTGATGCCGATGAGCATGACTGACGACAACTCGTTAAATTCAAAAACCGAGTTTCCCAAATTCGAAAACTTGAAATTGGACCCCCCTCCGCCGGATCGGGCGAACGCTGTGCGGCTATCTGGGTTACATATCCCGCGACTTGATGCTGATAATATATGGGACGGCAGCAGCAGCAGCAGCAGCAGTGATGATGAAGATAACGGCGAATTGACGCTTGTGGTGGGTCGGAACCGATCGCAGTCCACAGGACGGTCGCGGGCCGTCACGCCAGCCGGCTCGCCCTCCGAAAGCCAGGGAAACTTTAGCAGCCTGAATATTAGCTAGTGTACCACCAGAACATATTTATTTATGCATTCAAACTAACAACAAGCTATGCAATGTTTATTTATATATGTATATATATATATATATATATATATATATATTGATTGTGTAGTTTAACATGAAGTGTGGGTTATAGAACCACATAGGGTAAGGGCTACCCATGCAGGAGCCTGGGAGGAGAGATGATAAAAACGACCTAACCCATCACAGCCCTAAATCAACTTGACGCGTCGCGTACAATGCAGCGCTCAGTGGTGACGCCGAAACGCGAGATTTTCAGCACTTTACCGTCCCAATCTGCATATATCAAACCGTCGTCTCATGCATCCGTGCAACTCGAAGCTCCCCGCGGCTCGCTCGTGTTCCCGCACCGTTTAAGCATGTACGACATGCCCCCGCCGCGAGCCACGGAAATCACGCTTGAACAGTTTGAGGAATGGGCTCTTGATCGCATTGCCGTGCTTGACGAGCTCGAACGGTTGTTCGAGCGGGTTAAAGCCGACAGGGAGCGCGAATTGCGCCCTGTTTTGAACAAACACTTGCCCCTCAGCCGCGGCGGTATAACTCCCGCAACACAACGCGAGCGGCTCAAAGATACGCTGAGCCACTTTATTTTGCGACTGGCATTCTGCCGAAAACCTGAGGACCGCGCACGGTTTGTTCGTTTGGAAACAATGCTGTTCGGCCTGAGGTATGAAATGGCGAGCCTCGAAGAGCACGCTAAATTTGTTGCTCAGCTTGATTTGGGCTGGGTTCGTGCTAGTCCTGAGGAAGTGGCTGGATTAGAGCCGCAATTACGCGCGGCAAAGCCCAAATTCGACAGTGGAAACGGCCAAGACTTAGAAGCGTACTTCAAGGTTCCGTGGGAAGATGTGCATGATTTAGTGCGCCAGCGTCACGTATTTGTCCGTGGCGGCACTGCATACGTTCCTGAATCGCTGCAATCGTCCATGCTGATGCGCGCGTTCTCTTGTAAACTGAAATTGGCCCTGGAGAAGTTGGCCCGCCAAAGATTGAAGTTCCAAAACGATCCGCGGATAGAGCCCGTGCTCGAGCTTGCAGGTACCGGGTTTGCGAAATCGCTGTATACCCCGACCACCGACTTAAACACAGCATTCAAGGCTAGCAATGTTGACGAGTTAGATGCCGGTAATTATTTCCCGATGTGCGCAAGCATGCTGCAATTCAGTATGAAAGACAAAAAGCACCCGAAGCACATGGAACGGCTTCAGCACCAGCGGTTCTTGCTGAATATCGGCATGGAGACCTCCGAGGTGGTTCTTTTGTACGAGCAGTACTATAACGATGAAAAGAAATTCAAAGAGATTAAGTACTCAATTGAGCACCTGGCAGGGGAAAGGGGCCATCGTATGAAACTGGGCCCGATGTCCTGCAGCAGTATTTATAGGCATGGCCTAATCGCGAAGAGCAACGAGGATCATGGGTGCCCGTTCCAAAGGCTGGGAATGGCCGACCTTGAGAAATTGTTGAGGAAACACGGCATCAACGATGATGATGGGATTGCCGAGATCAAACGGCACTGTGAATCAAAACAGATCCATTTGGCGTGCACGAAGACCTATGAATTGACGCATCCTCAAGACACTAAACAGTACGAGCACTCGATCAGCTCGCCGAACGAGTACTTTGAACGGGCATGGAACGCGAGACCGGAGAAGAAGTAATCATATACATGTAAAAAGGTTACATGTACAAAGGTTACATGTACAAAGGTGGCTACATGTATGTGCTACATGTACAAAGGTGGCTACATGTATGTGCTACATGTACAAAGGTGGTTACGTGTGCTACATATACAAAGGTGGCTACATGTGCTACATATATGTGTTACATGTACAAAGTGGCTACATGTGCTACATGTACAAAGGTTACCACATATAACGGGTTTGTTAGCTTAATCTCCAAATAATTATCATCTTTCTTTTTATATATGCTGTTACAGCTTCTGCTTTAAGTACAGCACATGCCATTTGACCCTACCCATCATGTCCGAGCCCTTGTTTGACGATTTCGATATTGATGACCCCGTGGAGGACCCGTTTGGCGACAGTGCGGCAATTGAACCGGACGTTCCACCACCGCAACCTACTTTCAGTGCCCCGCCTTCGTCGCAGGTCGTTGGCGACAACCAAAGGTTCGAGCAACGGCGATTCACTGGTGGAGACACCCTGGATGAGCCGATCACCACGACTTTATGGCGTGACGTTCGCTCCTTTGGCCGGTTACTGCTGCAAACCTTGGGCTGGAAACAGCAGGAGACCGCGGCGAGCCACGAATGGGATCTGTGGGGCCCCTTAATTTTCAGTTTGCTAGTTAGTTTGGAGCTCAGTTTAAAGGGCACCCCAACAAAATCCCAGGCCTTTTCGGTAGTTTTCAGCGTTGTGTGGCTCGGCCAAGCGGCAATTACCACGAACATTAAGTTATTGGGTGGGACCATCCCGTATTTACAGGCATTGTCGATCACGGGCTATTCTTTATTTCCGCTACTGCCGGCAGCGCTGTTTAGCCAGCTTGTGCACTTGAAATTCTTGAGAATACCCGTGGTTGTTTTGCTGGTTGCGTGGGCAGTGTGGAGTGCCAGACGCGGTTTAGGCTTCGCGGGGGTCAAACCGACGCGCATTGCATTGGCAGCGTACCCTTTGGGGCTTTTCTATGTGTTTATGGGATGGCTTTGTATTCTTGTATAGCACTTGGTGTCTACATAATGTCTTTTAGTGTACAAGTGAGAATGCCTACAAGTGTCAATGCCCACAAGTGACGATGTCTACAAGTGACACAGAGCTTATGTCTGCGTAATGCCTACAAGTGGCACAATGCGTATGCCTACAAGTGGCAATGCTTATGTCTACAAGTGGCACAATGCCTATGCCTACAAGTGACACAATGCCTACAAGTGCCTCCGTCTACAAGTGGCACAATGCCTATGCCTACAAGTGACACAATGCCTACAAGTGCCTCCGTCTACAAGTGGCACAATGCCTATGCCTACAAGTGACACAATGCCTACAAGTGCCTCCGTCTACAAGTGGCACAATGCCTATGTCTACGTAGTACCAACACAATGCCTATGTCTACGTAGTAACTATACAGTGCCTGTGTCTACGTAGTAACTATACAGTGCCTGTGTCTACGCAGTAATTATACGGTGCCTGTGTCTACGCAGTAATTATACGGTGCCTGTGTCTATGTAGTGCGTACACATTGCCTGTGTCTATGTAGTGCATGCCTGTGGGGTCGACGTAGTGCATGCCTGTGGGGTCTACGTAGTGCATGCCTGTGTACGTAGTGCATGCCTGTGAAGTTTACGTAGTGCGTGACTGTGGGGTCGACGTAGTGCATGACTGTGGGGTCTGCGTAGAGCCTACACAATGCCTGTGTGCATGTGCCTACACATGCGGGGTACGCAATGGCCATGCGTGGTAGTGCCTTCACAGTTAGGTGCCTACATTGTACTTACACATATCTAATGTCGTAATGCCCCAGTATGAATGTTGTGAGTGCCTACAATGCCTATTTAATACATAGTGCCCGTTTAATAGTGCCTAGTGCCTGCCTGTGGGTGGTGTAGGGTTTATGAAGGGGGGGCTCCACGTGATGCGACGCGTCCTTTTACCACCGATATTTTAGATGTCGTTGGAAATCGATACCAGCGCGTTCAAACGCCGCGTGGCGCAGTTACGCAAAGCACTGAGTGCACCGGAGCTGAAAGACAGCAAAGCGTGGGTCACCGTGCTCGGCAAAGGCGACGAGGAAACGCAGCACCAACTGGCGGCAACGCTGCATTTGTGGCTGCTGGGAGTGCCATTTGCGAACGCTGCAATCATCATTGGTCGTGAAAAAACCGTTTTGATTGCGGCTGCTAAGCAGGCGCGTCATTTAGAGCCGCTGAAAAGCTCTACTGTGGAAGTTGTTGTTCGCGGCAAAGAGCTCGACGCGTGCGCTGATTTGCTGCATGACGTGCTGAAAACGAAGCTGCAATTAGTACCTGAAGATCCTGTGGCCGTGTTCGCCAAAGATAAGCCGCAAAGCCCGATTGCAAATGCGTTTTTGACTGCCCTTCAATCGCGCAGTGGCACGTTAGTGGATGGCACGCACGTTTTCTCCACACTGTTGGAACGCAAAGAAGAGTCCGAGCTGCGTGCCGTTCGTATGGCGAGCAAAGCCGGGTCCGGTTTGATCACCGAGGTGTTTGTGGACCAAATGAGCTCGATTCTGGACGAGGGAAAGCAAGTATCGAACCAATCCTTGTCGAAAACCGTGGCCGAATCCATTGACAACTTGAAACTACTCCAGAAATTGAAAATCGGTACCGAGTTTAACCCCAGCGATTTGGACTGGGCCGTTCCGCCGCAGGTCAATGGGAACCGTGAGGGCAACGTAGACGCTTCCAACGTGATCCAAGTAGCTTTAACGCCGGTTTACCGCAGCTACTCGGCGTATATTGTGCGCACGTACCTCGTGAATGCGACTCCTGCACAAACGGCGAACTATCAGCTGCTGCTGAACGCGCAGCGGCGCGCTATCCATGCCACTGTTTCCGGTGCAAAGGCCTCGGACGTGTATGCTGCTGCAAAACAGTACATTGAGTCGAAGAATCCTGAATTGGTGAAATACCTTGTGTCACCGGTGGGGCTCGGTGTCGGTTTACAGGTGTTTGATAAGGACTTGGCGCTTGCGGAAAGTAACGAGAAATTGATTGCTGACGATCAAACGTTGGCGGTCATTCTTGAGCTGCGCGACATCCCGTTGACTGATGGTAAAGACAACGGTAAGTACACTTTGAAGTTAGCCGATACCTTGCGCGTGGATGCCGAAGAGCCGATTGTGTTCACTGATGCAGTGAAGGCCAGCAGCGAGATTGCGTTTGAGCTCGACGATGCCACCGAACAGCCACAGGTGAAGCGGGACCAAATCAAGCATCAGGAACGTAAGCCTCGCGCGGCGCGTAATGCCGAGATCAAGGAGACGTTCGAGAGTGCTGAGCGGGCCATGGAGGAACACCAGAACGAGTTGAAAGCAAGGCTGCAGGAGCACGGTGTGCAGAAGTACGCAAACATCGAGGATAGTGAGGTCCATGATACCGGCCCGGTGTTCCGTAAGTTCGAGTCGTATAAACGGGAGGCGCAGTTACCGAAGATCGGGTCTTTAAGGGTCTCCGTGGACACAAAGGCACAAACGCTCATTGTTCCCATCAATGGCCGCCCCGTGCCGTTGCACATCAACACGTTCCGTAGTGGCAACGCCAGTGATGAGGGTCAATACGTTTATTTGCGGTTGAATTTCAACGCACCAGACAACAACATGGCGAAACGCGATGACGTGCCGTACGAGAACCCGGATGCCCAGTTCCTCAAGAGTATTACTTTACGGAGTCGCGATGGCGAGCGGATGCGGGAAACTTTGCGCAAGATTCAAGAGCTTAAGAAGGAAAGTGTGAGGCGTGAAAACGAACTGAAGCAGCTGGCCGACGTGGTTCAGCAGGAGAAGCTTATTGAGGCGCGCGATAGACGGCCCCTGCGCTTAGACCCCGTGTTTGTCCGCCCGGTGCCTGAGGGTAAGCGGATCCCCGGGTCCTTGGAGATCCATCGCAACGGTGTGCGGTACGTGTCACCCTTAAAGGAGCAGACTGTCGAAGTCCTTTTTTCCAATGTTGAGCATCTGTTTTTCAACCCGAACGACAATGAAGTCATTACGCTCATCCACTTCCACTTGAAGAACCCGATCATGATCGGAAAGAGGAAAACCAAGGACGTGCAGTTCTATAGGGAAGCGGCCGACACCACTGCTGACGACACGGGCCACCGTAAACGTAGGTACCGCTACGGCGACGAGGACGAGTTAGAACAGGAGCAGGAGGAGCGCCGGATGCGGGTGCGCCTTAACCGCGAGTTCTTTAACTTTGCCGAGGAAATCGCTAAGGCCAGCAACGATAAGCTGATCGTTGATACACCCTTCCCGGACCTTGGATTCAATGGTGTGCCTCATAGGTCCAACCAGTTTTTGCAACCCACGACAAACTGTTTGATTCAGTTGACGGAAACGCCCTTTTTGGTAATTACTCTTGCCGAGGTCGAGCTTGCCGTTCTTGAACGTATTCGCTTTGGTCTCAAGCAGTTTGACATTGCGTTCATTTACAAGGACTACAAGCGGCCGGTTACCCAAATCAACAGCGTGCCCATGTCCCGCGTGGACAGCGTTAAGAGCTGGTTGAACGAGGTGGACATCCCGTTTTATGAGGTTGCGTTCAACTTGAACTGGAAGGAAGTGATGAATACAATCAACTCATCTCCGAACCAGTTCTTCGTTCAGGATGGCGGGTGGTCTTTCTTGGATCCGGAGGTTGCATCTGAAGCTGGCTCTGATGAAGACGAAGACGCTGAGGGTGAGGAGGAGTTCAACGTTAGCGACGAAGAGCCTGAAGATGAGTCTGAGGACTATAGTGAAGAAGGTAGCGTTAGCGAGGACTTCGAAGATGATGGGAGCGTTGCATCATCTGAAGAAGAAGGCCAGGATTGGTCTGACCTCGAAGAGGAGGCCAGGCGAGAGGACCGTAAGAAAGAAAATAAGGAGACGAGATAAGTCGCTTATAACTATGCTAATTAAAAAAAATTAAAAAAAAATCGTATCTAGTTTGCCCAATGTTCACGATAATTTTGGCACATTCACCACACATAGCGTCCGACAACCGTAGATAAGGTTGATACTGCCCTTACCCTACTTTGACGCGAGGATGATCATTGACGCATTATTTGAGCAACTTAATGCAGTCGATTTAGATAAGACCGGTAGCAGCCCCAATGGGAAAGTATCAGTAAGTACCTCTCAGCTTCAAGCGTTGGTAGCACTGTCGTATGTGTTCCCCGAGATCCTTCTGGAAGCAATTGAAATAATTGAGGAGAAACGATGTGCATTTTACCAACACGGCGACCTCAAAGTAATAGCTATAAACGGCGAGATTGTTTCCCTCCAGCTTTGGAGCTGTACTTGCGAGTCCTTCATAACACAAGTGGAGCAAACCCCACAAGAAACACTGCGATGGCGGCGGGTTTGTAAACACATCCTTGCCGCATACATTGCTAGTAAAAAATATCCCATTTTCAACCCATCCGACATCCAGATCTATGATCTGAACCTTGATGAGTTCGTTTCGTGTGCGGTGCATGGCCCACCTGCCGTCCACTGAATGCAGGATGATGTCATCGGTAGTATATATATATATATATTGAGCTAATGCATATATTTAATACGTTCTCAGTAATAATATGCGGCGCCTCGGTTAATCGTATGCGTTGTTTTTATCGGACATACGACGCTTCCGTCATTTGTCAGTGGGGTGTGAAATTTGGCTGTTTTTTCATTGTCCACGTGACATGTATATATGCATGGAATTTGGGCCTTCAAGCTAAACGGCGGTGCACCTACTGTTGTTTTAGGCACACCACGCTTTTCTCTGCTCTCTTGAGAGTACGGTGTTGGGGCACCACCGAACGAATAAAAAAGCGTGTTAAGACTTCAACCAAAAAAAAAATGGGGCTAGTTATACCTGATGGCGCGAAGGAGGAGTTCTCGAGGCAGCCGCTGCGGGTGCGACACCGCAACCGATCCGCTTTGTTTGCCAAGGATTTGGATGTGTTGCCCAAGTATTTTGAAGAAATGCTTGCTGTTGAACCCAAAAAGGACGGCATTCCCGTAATTCCATACCGGGAATTCGGTACACCCACCTTACTGCCCATCACGTTCACCGCGTTTAATGCCCAATTACCACCAGTGAAGAACGGGAAAATTGCTGAAGAGGATGCTCAAATTGACGAAACTTCAGCAGATGAAGAGTTGGTGGCGTGGAACACGAACTTGTTAACTGAGGGTCAAGCCAAATCGCTGTACCGCGTGATCCTAACTCACGATTACAGTGAACAAGAAAACGCTAAACCGAGGGGCCTTTTCAACACGCACAGCATGTGCTTCTTTAACTCGGTGTTGCAGGTGCTCGTGCATTGCGGTCCGTTTAACGCATTGCTCACCGATATCATGAAAAGCACATTAATGAGCTCTTCAACTCCCATTCTGGATGCGATCACCCACTTCTTCTATAGGTATAGTGACTATAAGGAGAACAAAAAGACCATGAGCGGGAACAACTTTTATGACGTCATTTGTAGTCATGATCGGTTCCATGTTGAACGCAATCGGCAAGAAGACGCCCAGGAGTTCTTGAGTGACCTTTTGGATGTTCTGGAAGATGATTTCCGGCACGCCCCTCCTACAAATGAGGACATTCAGGACGACTTGCTTAATTTAAAACGGCAAGCTGACAACAAAGAGCTCGCAGATGGTGATGGCTGGTTACAGATTGGCCACAAAAGCAAGGTTGTTGAAACGCAACATGCAGGTCGTCAGGATTTGGATAACCCCATTGAAGAGTTGTTTGGCGGCCGGTTCAAAAGCACATTGCTGAAAAAGGGCGGGAAACCTAGTGTCACCATGGAACCATTCCAGCAGATCCCCGTGGATATCAGCGGTAGTGGTATTGACACGGTGCAGCAAGCTTTTGATGAACTGTTCAAAGAAGAGGAGCTCGTGTTGAACCACGTGCCGGTCACCAAACACTTAGAAATTGACCGGCTGCCGCGAGTTTTAATTGTTCATTTAAAGCGCTTCACCTTTATTAGATTCGGCGATCAGTTGGATTTCGGTAAGATCACAAAACCGATTCTTATTAATGAGAACTTAAAACTTTCCACTGCTGGCAATGCCGATGTCTGTTATACCCCCTCGGGGGTGATTTACCACCACGGTCAAAGTATCACCAGCGGACATTATACTGCTGATGTTAAAGTCGGCGATAAATGGTACAGTATAGACGATGAACAAGTTGTTCCCGTGGATCCCGCTCAGGTTGTCGGGCACGATGCCAGTCGCAGTTCACGATCCGCCTACATGATATTTTATACACGCACGCCGCAAACTTTAGAAAACGAGGTGTGATTGGGTGGCCACATACCACTGGTAGATAATGCTTTAACGATATATATTATTACTTAGACTGGCTAGATAAGGTTCGCGACGGCAAGCGCAACACCAAGGGCGGCAGCAAACGACACCTTGTTGTTTGCAGCGCCATTAGCCAAAGCAGGAGCGCTGTGCGTGCTCTCAGGAGCCACGGAAGGAGCGCCCGTCGGGGGGCAAACCGTTACAGTTGCCGTGGAGAAAGTGTGCGTACGCGTGCAGGGACAATCTGTAATAGTAAGGGTGGTGGGCTCAGTCACAATGTAAGTCGACGTGCCCTCAACGAAAGTTGTGGGTTCCGGACAGTACGTGGTGTAGGCCGTGACAACCTCGGTGGAGGTGACGATGGTGCCGTTCGTAGTGATGTTGGTGCCATTGAAGGCGGCGACCGGAGCGATGGCGGCGAAAAGGGACAGCATTGGTTAATTGAGGGGCTGGTAAAGAAAGAACGAGGTCAGTAGTAAATTTGGATTTAGAAGCTAGTGATGCTCGTCACCAAGAGGTTATCAGCAAGCAAAGGTTTGTGGTACAGAGAAAGGGAAGGATCCCGAAGCTCGGGGCTAATTCCCGCTTTATATATACGAACATTTGGAGCAGCCGGTAAAATGCACGGCCACCATGCAAGATGCATGCCATTATATAATACAGAATATCCTGATTCGGGGTAGTGCACAGCCGTCTGGATTGTTTAGGGCAAGGACAGCATGCACCCCAACCCCGCTGGTTTAGAGAAGATATTGAGAATCGCCAACTTCAACTTGGCTATTTTCCACAAATTCCTCCTCATCATCGCGTTCGATGCTATATTTACCTATAGATAGCGGCCGACGTGCTGCTAAGTCCGGCTTTGTCGGTGTTTCCTTGGTTTGCATACTGCGTCCCAGGGTAAGGTCTATGTTCAGTC
The DNA here is from genome assembly GCA_030572815.1 of Starmerella asiatica. Classification (NCBI taxonomy): domain Eukaryota; kingdom Fungi; phylum Ascomycota; class Dipodascomycetes; order Dipodascales; family Trichomonascaceae; genus Starmerella; species Starmerella asiatica. Next base: position 2,855 of record JAJMBI010000036.1, on the reverse strand, counting down.
TCCCGGGGTGGCTGGGCACCAGCGGTACTGAACCAGATTTATTATTTTCATGAGGCTGGCGTTCAGGAAACGATGACAAAGTCGGTGTACTCTGCACGGCCGGTACTGGGGGATTAATAGAAAGCCCACATGTATGATTGGACGGTTCCAAAGGTCGATTGGCACGGACTGCAGTAGGGTTCGTAAGTGGCGACGGGGCTGCCTGGTTGAACACACCTCTAACCCCTCCATCCGAATATGCATGTGTAGCTAATGGAGAATTGACCCCATTATTGTGAACTTGGCTTAATGAATTGTCATTTTGCGATAATAAACTCTGGGTATATCGTGCCCCGATCCGCCTGATCTTGCTCGGGGTTGAAAACGACGGCCTTCGTTTCCCCTGTAGAGATCCCTGAGGGGTTGCTGATGAATGCCTTGAACTAGATCCTACCAGAGGAGGAGCGGCCAATCTTCTATCGCGTTTCGTTGCAAACAGGCCCGTGCGAGTAATGGCGAACTCAATTCCTGAGTACAATACCGAGTTACCGTTTGTGGCCTTGTACAACATCACAGATATCATCCCATGCCGTTTGGGAGACCGGATCGAGCGGGGGGCCATAATACGGTGATTCTCGAGGGTGAAATCTTTAGAGCTTCCGCAGGTCGCAACCACGCATGTTTGCAGTGCCAATCGCTCGAATTTGCCCAACATTGAATCGAAAACTCGTAACCGTTTTTCTTTGGGCCACGATTCCTTGATATGCATGTCGTAGCGATCAAAAATCACTAAACCGTAATGCCCCATATTTTCATCCCATGATAACAGCTGTTCAATTTGACCAGTGTAAAAAACATCAACGCGATGCTCGTACCGCTTTGTATCCCATCCTTCCAAAGCTTTGGCGCGGTCGTAAGGGAAAGGGGCGAAGCTGCTACATATGTAAAGTACGCGTTTCCCCTGTTTAAGGGTGCTGAGCATCAATGCAAGCCACAACGCTGTTTTACCAGTACCTTGAGGTCCCGAAATTTCCACGGCACTGTGTGTACATAACCCCAATTGCGGCTTGTGGTCGAGGTCCACGGGCGTGCCTAAAAACGACCTGTCGGGGGGTGTAATACATAGAGAGCCAAGATACTCATCGATTACGTCGTCACCAGTACAAATGGAATCCTTTTTGTGTGATTGTTCTAGTAATTCTGTCAAAAAGACCATGCTTTGAACCTACCACTGACGCGACGCGTTAAGAAAGTATCGGGGCTAGGGTTACACCCACCAACACAGTATAAACACATAAACAACAACACTATGCATAAACTTAGATACAGTTTGAGGTTAAAGAAGTATGTATGCAGACTAGGGCAAACCGCCGTGGCCATTAATTAGTTTCGAAGCCTATAAAATGCATGGTAACTGTAATAAATATGAAGCCTATAGGTGCCTTAAGAAAGGAAGCTACTCTTATCAGGCACCTCAACGTACTTCCGCGTGCGAGTCGTAACGCAGCATGTCGATATCACATAGAGCACATCTGCCACGAGTAATGCCGCTGCAGTGCCCCAGGCCAGTCCGATTCCCACATGTCCCAGAGATGCTTTCAAACCCAAATCAGTAGTCAGTTCGTTGATCTTCTTGACGTAAACAGAGTACAGCCCCGTAGCCATCCCCGCGCCAATAATCGACACGAGCAACGCCAATGTTGCTAAGATTTCGGCAATGTGCGTGCACGCATACGAGCACATCCCCAAGAACCCAAACACAAGCTGCAAGAAGCTAAGGCAAATCACTGCCAAAAAGCAGCCCCAAATTCCGAGGGAAACACCTTTGGAAACAGTGTCGTAATCCTTGAGATCAGAGGGGATCAGTGTATCCAAAGCGGATAAACCAACAGCCTTCAACACCGAGTCCGTATTGAAATAAAACGGCTCCACAGGAGTTATGCAATTAGACATATGCCCCGGAGCTGTTCCTGAACAGAATCCGTTCGTCCCCACGGCAGCGGCAGCACCATTTTCCAGGATTTCCGACAGCAATTTAGGAATTTTCTTGATTCCAAATGCCGCCAAATCCAGCGCAGTGAGATCTACTGTCATGTAATTGATGTTCTTTAGCGCGGACGCATGCTGGTAGCTTCCAAAGAACGTTATAATGGCGAGCACGAACGCGACGAAGGTAATAAACACCGGGAAAATAAGAACGAATGCACCGCGAACGAAGCCCATCGTTCCAAGCTAGTTTAAGGCAAGTCTAGTTGGAATTTGCTGTTTTTATTATTTTCAATAAAAGGAGTATTACGGAAACCGCCAGTTTAAGGTTGTGGTATTATTTATATGTGCTACTATATCCGGTGGCTAGTGTGCTTACATAATAATAAAGGAGGCTGATAACCGCGAAGCCCCTGCCTTGTTCCGCTGCGCGCCGTGGCGGAGATCTAATTATAGCGGCCACGCATGGATGATAAGCCACCACACACGAATTATTTCTCTTAACGGCGTCAATAAGAAACAAAACTGCGCACCTTTTAATTATGATGGCAGCATGATTCTACACGCAATGTCTGGTATATAGCTGCCTATATGGGCTATATGGGCTATATGACTGGTGTTTTATAAGACTTGCTTTTAACAACGGATGGGTTTCCTCGTGTTTTATAAATTTTACACGCAATGTCTGGTATATAGCTGGCGGCATCGCTCCCCTACTCTACTGGCGTTTTGAAACGGATGGGCTTCCTTGTGTTTCATAATTCTACACAGTGTCTGGCACATAGCTCGAGATATGCTTACGAAGCCACCAAGCCTTGGGTTAGTAATCAAATCTTTTAGTCGGGGGTGTTCATTATTTCGAGCAGTATACCCATGATTAGCTGGGGCAT